>JABXWE010030428.1:0-12493 GCA_014611495.1 Limonius californicus
GTTTAATATGTTCGTCCAGCCTTCAACTAAACTATGCCTCTAGAAACCTCTAAACCGAACCGAGAATGGTGTTGCTCCGTTCGTATCTGCAATTAAAATTTAAAATAACCGCTAGTAACAATAAAGCTAAATGTGCCCAAGAGCATGTTGTCGCGCGTTTTACTACCTTCCAGCGACGATCGCGTTTCAGCAACAGAATTTAAAACGCTACAAAGGGTTCGGTTTCTTGTCAAAAAATGTTGCAGTTCAAATATAAAAGTAGTCGCAGGTGCTATTTTAATGGCCTGTGTTTTTATTATTAATGTTGTTAAATATCCGTTAATTGTTGTGAGCGGTAACGATGTTTGTGGTATTTATAAAGCAATACATTCTAAACCGTAATATCTATATTTGTAAATTAATTACAACACATTATAAGCGAAGACAACATGTGTTCGTATCTCCATGCATAATGCCTTTCCAAAAATTGTCTTAATCAAACTGTAGTAACAGCTAACAATTTTGTTTTACAATAGAGAAAATCGTTCCCCACTGCATATTTTTATTTTCGTTGCGATATAATTATTTTAGTTAAGACCCTTTTGGGCGTTTGGTGTATATAAGATTGTGTGTCCTACTTACGCGATTACGCCATAAACGAGGTCCAACCAGCGTAATTTCGAAAGAACGCCCAAAACAGTCGTCAGAATACACCGTTGCGTGCTGGTCTTGTAAATAATAGAGAACATTCTTAAGGCTCAAATTAATATAAATGGGTTTTTCATTCGTACAAATCGCTTTATTCGCAGTGCTCGCACACCCTGATTTCTGACACTGGTTGGAAATTTACTTATTATTCCAATAACGTAACTCATTTAGAATTGACAGAGATATTTATTTCATACTGTTTTATAGTGAGGGTTAGAGAGAAATAGTTGCAAGATTAGGGAAAGTATTAGAGGAATACCGAAATACTTGATTTTTTCTTTAATTTCTTATAAACCAATATATTTCGTCAGCGTTCTTTTTTATCTCTTTCGTTTTCTTCTGTACCGCTTTCTCTATATTATTTCATTGAAATTTTAAAATCTTTAAACTCTTACAGTTTGTTTCTATTTGATGCGAATATTATCCGGCCACTTTACATTCCTTCTCGCTGTCACGCTTTCATCATTTTTGTCTTTCCCGTTCATCATTTATTTTGAAGTTCATTTAGATCTTGTTGCTGATTTACATACATCACCATCCAATCTCTTTATATTTTGTTGATTTTATTTTTATTTCTTTTCGATGTATTTACTTCTGTTAGTTTCCTGAATTCTGTTTCTCGGTTTTATTTTTAATTTTCTGTGCAGTTTTCTTAATATGTCTTTTTTAACGCAAAGTACGTATAGGAAGATTCAGGAATTGCGACTTGCAGTGGCGTACAGGACCGATGAGGTAATAAGTCATTTTTGTGGGATGCTAGGTGGGTTAGCTTTCTTGCCTGTCGATGAAGTTCATCTCGGGATGGATTTCTTAAAAGAACAAGTGCCACCATCAATACAGGATTTGATTCAATATTTTGATACCACATACGTAAGCGGTACGTACAGGAGGATTGGAGCAAATGGCGGAAATGGTCTTCTCAGGCTACGTAATATCCCTCCTATGTTTCCATCACGTCTATGGAACGTGCAAGAAGCAACACTAAATGAGGAAGATCGCACGGATAACCAAACGTAAGGCTGTAATAACAGGTTTGCCAATCTTGTAGGCCAAAGACATCCAAATATATGGTCATTAATTTAAATAATGCAACAAGAGGTTGCCACACACCGAACCAAATTGCTGCAATTTGATAATGGAGTTCAAGCAACGAAAAAGAAAAGAAGGGTATGTGAGAAACTTCAAACACAATTAACGAAATTTATGTGTAAATTATGAAAATGGTGATCGCAATATCACAGAGGCGTAACAACCGGGATTAGTGCTGTGGGCGAGCTTCGAATGGGCCCCAGCCCAACTTTTTTCCGTCGGCACTTTTTCCCGCGGCATTTTTTCCCCGGCACTTTCTTCCCCGGCACTTTTTTCCCCGGCACTTTTTTCCACGTCACTTTTTTCTGTCGGCACTTTTTTCCATGCACTTTTTACAGCGGCACTTTTTTCCGGGATTCGATTTTAGCGGCAGGGTAAAGTTATAATATAGGTGATTTTAAATTACAAATTGCAAAACTACAGTAACAGTAGGATAATGGTTCTCATGTTGGACGTATATAATAACCTCAAAATGTATGGTAAATGACTAAAATTAATATTTGAAGAAATTCATGTTTCGGGGACAACGGTAGAGCGCATGTCATCGGAGTTATGCTCAGGTTCGAATCCTGAGCACTGCACTTTCCCAGGGTGTGTGTGGTGCCTGGGGCATGGAGTTTTTCAAGGGTGAGGCTTGTTAGACCCGTGAATAGCACGAAATGTGCTAAGCGGGGATAAGCTGGGTGGGATAGGAATTATGGAGTTACCTTCGGCAAGTGCCCGATTCTTCTAAGAAAAAAAGACATACATACTTTACAGCGGTCAACATAAAAGATGGGTTTTATGCTATAAACGACATATCAAGAAAATTTCTACATCATTTTCGCTTTAGCAATATAACTCAAACTGTCGCTGAATAAAACCACAGTCGACTTGAACTGCAAGGGAATTGTTTTAAAAAGTAGGTGCAACCATAATTGCAAAAAATAATTAAGGTAGACAACACACTAAACGATAACTAATTCCGTAATGTGATTAAGCGGATTACTACCTTTTTGTTAAATACAATGTCGTTTTACTAGACTTCCTAACGGTAATTGCTATCGAACATGGCTGATACATTAATTACAGATTTGCAGAACTTAGCTGTCACATCAGAGTATGAAATAACAGCATTTTAATTATCTAAAATTTAATAGTACAGTATACTTGCTACGAAAATATGTTTACGGAAGTATAGATATCGATAATCCTTGGCCAGACCATAGGTAAGCAACTTGTCCAGAAATTGTAAATAATAAGTACCTTTTGCCCATCGTATCGTGTCTTAAGATTACTAGGGAATACTAAACTTCTAGGAAAGCAATAAATGACTATTTGCTGCAGCTAACCTGGTTGCCTATTTCTTAGGCGTTTTCAAAAATTCCATCGAGGAATTATTTTTGACTAAATACAAGCATTAACGGTTTGGTTCAATATTGTTCAAACATTGTATGATGTCTCATTTAATATAGTTTCTGTTTCTCTTTCTCTCTCTGTCTCTGCCTCTCTCTGTCTCTGTCTCTGTCTCTGTCTCTGTCTCTGTCTCTCTCTCTCTCTCTCCTCTCTTGCTCTTCATATATCTCGTTGTTCCGCTTTCTGTTCTTTCATCAGTACTTGTTTTCAGAGGTTTCATAATTTTCGTTATTAAGTATGTGTGCTTGTTCTCTTTATCTTCTTTTCTTAGTGTTTTGCTTTTATTTTTACGTGCTTTTCTTATTCATTTTCTAATGACTTTCCCCTTTCTTTATTTCCTTAGTACTTTTCTTGAATTGTTTTTTGTATTATGATTATGATTTGTCTAAAAGAATTTTTTGAATTTTTGTTTTTTTTAGTGTCTATTATCATGTATGTTTTGTTAGTATTGTTAAAAATTGTACTACGTTCATCTTTTGAAAGTTAGTGTTATAGTAAAACAGTAATTATATAGTAGAAAGCTAGCTATCAAATTTTGGTATGTCCAGAAAGTTTTTGTATAATTAACGCAATAAAAATATATAATACTTTTCATGGTTTTAAGCAATTTGATTAAATAATAGAATAATTATAGAATCATTTTTAAACGCTTTTTCCAAACATATGCCGATTGCTGTTGCACTGGTGCTGACATTTAAGATTTATTTCTATAATGTGAGGGATTCTAATATCAGTAAAGCTCGTGTTCTATGCAAAATGCATATCTTGTAAAATTGATGTGACTTTAGAATGCTGTCGCTTCTATACGAATTACGTAGACTAGAGCTGATTGACACCAATTTTTAATTGCATATTTTGAAGATTAAGGAAGTTGTTCAGTACTTCTTTCTAAAGGCTTTTGAGAAAACCTACAGATGGTAGGTGGTGCTTGCCAAATAGCTTCCTAGAAAATCCTAAATAATAATTAATAGTATCAGTTTGATTAGTAGAAACGGTTCATAAATTAGTTTCAAATATTGAAGGTAAAATTGGAAATAGTATTAAACAAAAATGTAATAACAATTTAAATAAATATGATGGATTTCAGTCACTTAGTAATGTGTCGTAAATTGTGAAGGGTGAATTTGTAAAAGCCAATTTGGATCTTGTCATAATTGGCTATTTGAAAAATGCTTCCATTACATCTTTTTTTTTTTTTTTTTTTTTTTTTAAGAATCGTGGAGTTGCCATAGCAACTCCACGATTCTCATCCCACCCCGCTTACCTCGGATCAGCGCACGTAGCGCTATGCACGAGTCTAACATGCCCCACCCTTGAAAAACCCCCCCAACTATGCTACCGAGTCACTCCCGCTGCTCCAGAATTAATTAAAATTCGGGCCACAACGGGAGTCGAACTCGGGTCAACCGGTTGCGAAGCGGACTCTCGTCCACTGCGCTACCCGGTCGCCTCCATTACATCTGAAGATGTAGAAAGGAGTTACGTTGTTCTTAAATACATACTTTCTGATGGAAGAAGATCTTTTACTTTACATAATTTACAGATGCACATAGTTTTAAATTGCTACAACCACCAGGATCAGTAAGATACGATTAATTAACAAATTTAGATTCATTATAATTGTTTTAGTTTAGCATATAGGTAAGTGTTTGCGTTATTCTGTATGTTCATATTTCACATATAAAATTCTAAGAAAAGTATGCAAGCTGTTATTATTTTCAAGTGCAAAGATATAATTGCTTGCATAAATGTCCATATGCAACATGCATATTTTTATAATATTTGATGCATATTCTGCTAATTTATACTGCATATCTGCGTGCCTATTTTGATTATATTCAGTGCATATAAATCCGAGATCTAATAATAAGTTATAAGGTATGTACAAATTTATGAGATTCTTGACAAAATTTCCTTAAATCCGATTTGTATTATTTATCGAACGCTTTTAGAATACACAATAGATCCAATAAACTATTCTGACTTTCAATTTATTGGATTCTTTAAAAGAGCTATGGGCACCAATGAGCTTTCGCGTTGAAGATCTAAGGTTCATAACCACGTTAATGTTGATTTTTAAATGTGTTTGTATTGTGGTTTTTTGGGGTTTCACCAGAAAATAAACATTTCACTAAAAAATTGAATCACCCTGATTTTTTTTTAATATTATTAAGTATTACCACAGTGTGATTGTAAATGATTGAAGCTAGTTTGAATTTACCGTCATAAGAAATTATTGTCATGTTGGTAGCAAATACAGTAATCCTGTCAGCTGCTTATTTCTCATCAGTGGCGTCTGAAATAGGAATACATTGTCGTGTACGGACAGCAGTGTACTTTTCAAACTCAATTTAAACTTCTGTTTCATGTAATCACTTAATCTTGCATCCGACTAGCTCTCATAGGGGTCTATCTCAGTTACTGGGTCGCTCATAAATTATAGTACCACACCTTCGTAGTTCGCTGTCATTAAATCTGAATGCATCCCAAATAAAAGATTACCAGTTCCTTTAAACTCCAACTTTTAATAGTTTTGTAAAGTTATAATCAACCTAAACATATTCCATTCGAAACTTAACACTGTTATAACTTAATTTTGAATTTACTTATCAAGCCCGGATTCCTGTGAACAATTTTTTACGTCCGCAGCTTTTAAATTTTTTCTTGCACACTAATTATTTACTCATTCCCCTGACAACCTAATGTCTGACCAATCGAAATACTTCAACGATCTCATTCGATCTACGCCTACGCCTTTTTAAAAAGTGAATGAACATCCTTGATCACATACTTCGATGTGCCAAACATTGTACACCAAACCAACTAAAGTTAACACAAAGTTAACGTAGAAAAGGAAAATATAAGGCTAACCAAAATATCATGACAATATATTAATTGTTAATAACGATTTTAATCAATAGTTTTATCATTTTAATTAAAACAATTCATACACAACAAACTTAGAATTTCGTCTTAACAATAAGTGAAAATATTCCAAATTAATTCAACAGTATTTTACAACAATTGTTCAAAATGCCCAGCAGAAATCATAAATACGGCGGCCATGAAATATGTATTTATAAAAAGCTCCGCCCCTATATTGATATAGCCACAACCAACATGTGAAATACACTAAAATTTGTGGCGGTAAATTCAAACTGTCCTCAATCATTTACAATCACACTGTATATACTCCTATTATACTCTTGATTAATGCCTATTAATTTGAACATATGTTGTTTAGATTTACTACAACAAAAATGTAATCGTTATCATTTATTAAAGGTAATGCAGTTTGACTTATCTAAAACGTGAATTCCGTTTATGAATGAAAAATATAGGTTTTGTCTAAGGAAATAGCATCCGTTGATATTTAATAGGAGATAGTTTGGTATGCATTCTTAATAAAAATTGCTTCACTTCAAAGCTATGCAAGAAAAGCGCAATTTCGAGGGTACAAAATGAAGTTAATGCAAGCGATCATGCAAACAAAGCTGCAGAAGTGAAGGAGCATTTCAAATTCATGTGCAGTAAGTGTAAGTAACGAATGCGAGAGGTTCTAACGTTCAATAATTGGTTTTCTGCGGAACACGTCAGGGAAAACCTACAAAAGTAGCTATTGTCATTCGAGAATATTGAACACCTAAACAAACACGTCCTTTATGGAGCAACTTTATATTCTAACTGAAAGCTGAAACGCCATTTACGCGCTAAAGTCACTCACCAACAGAAGATATCGCGGCTGAAGCTTGGAACTTTGTTTATTAAATTTCAATAAACAATAATGTAGGATGCATACATGAAATGATAAATACAAAAGCAATATATTCTTATTTAATGTGTACTGAAGATCAGTCTGTACATGTTAGAGGTAGAAACCAAATGCGTTCTAAACGGAAAAGAAAAAAGTTGGAGAGGAATTATACGAAAAATAAACGAAACTTTGTTACAAGCAGAAATTGGTATAAATCGGATTTCATCCTAGCAACCCGCTTCGTAAATGGCATTATTAGAGCTGCAGAGTTTGTAAGCGGCAAAGTGTTTGGTCAGCTACTTCCCGAAATGTATTGAAATATTTATATTTTAGTAACTACAATGTTGTTCTAAAAATGGGACGGTGTTTAAAATCAGGAAGTAAGCAAAATAGGAAAGGGAAAATAAATTGAACTGGCTATGTTCAATTTATGATGTAATGATTAATTATTAAGAGTAATTTTAAGAACCTCTTTTGAAGAGAACAATTAAAATATACCGTAGAATAATTTTTTACTGATAGTGTGCTCTGCGTAATTTTCGATTGCATGCAACCTGTACAGGTCTATATAAAATGATATGATGATGATGATGGTGATGATTGAAAGAGCGAGATCTAGGACGCGGTTTTCCAAGCATATCTATGCACTTAGGCCACATTTAGCCCATTGTACACCCTTACTAAGAATTTTGCCTATCTGGGGTAATTCCAACTCCAGTAGTGATTTTTAACGTGTCACACATCGTAGCGGCACGGGACCTACGGCTTTACTTCTTATCCGACAGAAGGCACATTTTCAGATTTTTCCCCGCTAGAAAAATCTCACCGACCTCAGCCAGGTTCGAACCCGCGTCCTTCGGATCTAAAGGCAAATGCGCTAACCACTAGACCACCGAGGCTGGCATAAAATGATATGAGGGGGATGATGTTTCAGATCTAGTTGTCATGATAGAAATAGTGGTTTAGTTAGACTATTGATATAATGTGGCTCCCAAACTTTTTTAAAGCGCGACCTCCCTTTTGTGGTACTCAACTTCATTCTGAATCATCGCCTAACGGCCAACTCACGCCATCTGTTACCTTACTTACTTAAGCCTGAAGCCTGTTCTACCTTTCGGTGTAGGCGCTTTTGGCTAGACTAGCTCAGGTTCTCTTCTACGTAGTGTTTTCCATGACTTTTGTCGTTTGCTATCTGTGTTAGTTCACTCCAGTTTGTTCCTCTACTTTGCATTGCTTCTTTTACTTTTTCCTGCCACTCTTTTTTCGGTCCTCAGATTTTTGGTTTTTCTATTCTTGACTCCCTTGATACTTACCCTTTTCGGCAGCCATGAGCTCTCTATTCTTACAACATGTCCTAACCATCTCAATTGATTTTGTTGTACTCCGTGTTTTACCGGTTGTAATTTGAGGTTTTGTCTATGTACTTCATTCCTGATTCTGTCTAGTCTGGTCTTGTTTTCAATTTTTCTCAGGAATCTCATCTCTATGCTTGTTATCTTATTTTGATGCTTTTCTGTTGTTGTCCACGACTCCCTAGAGTACGTTAGCACCGGCACTGCAATCTTTTTATATATCTCCATCTTTGTCTGTTTAGAGATTTATTTCTCTTTTAAAAAGGTTTTTTTAATACGTTGTATAGTCTTTCTGTTGCTTCTATTCTTCTTCTCGCTGTCAATTTTACTCACTGTATTACTACGTCTAGGCACTTGTACCTTTCTACTTATTCCAGTTTTGAGCCGGCTATTGTTATGTTGTGTTTCGTTTGTTTTGTACTTATTAATATCATTTACTTTTTTTTTGTTTATTGTTATGCTCATTCTTTCTAGTTCCGTTGCGTACACGTTCAAGTTATATTATAGCTCGCTCTCGCTCGCCCCAAGAATAGTCCCTTTCTTTTCTAAACATCTCTAACCGTCCTCCGTTTCCACTTTATGGCGTTTGTCGCTATCGCTTTTTCGTTAATTTGTATCTGGGATAATATTAGGTCCTCCTTCCCTTCCTGAATCCGCACTGCACTTCTTCCACCGTTGCTTGTAACTTTTCTGTTAGCTTCTGTTCTATGACCGTTGTATATAGTTTGCCAGGTACGCACAGGAGAGAGATGCCTCTAATATTTCCGCACTCTCTTACGTCTCCTTTTTTATGTATTGGTGCTATTATTCCTACCTGCCAGTCCAGGGGTGTACGCCCTTCTTTTAAACGCATATCTATTACTTTCAGTAATTCCTCTTTAGTTGATTCTCACGCTTGTTTGATTATTTTTGATGAAATGTCTGTCCTATTGCCTTGTCGAGCTTCATTTTTAATATTACTTTGTCTAGTTGTTCTCTTGTCAGATTTATTGATCAATTTCTTGTATTATCTTGGTCTTTTGTGTTGTTTAGAATTGTCTTATCTTCTTCTATATCTTCCTCTTTCCGAAGTGTCATGAAGTATCTTTCCATTATTTCTTTTTCATTATTCAATACTCTCCCTTGTTCATCATTAATATTCTTAATTAGCTTTATCTTTTTCGTCTCATCTGTTTAATTACTCCATAAAATAGTTTTTGATACCCTCAGTATGCGTTTTTTTATAGTGTTTTTAAATGGTACTCAAGACTTTTCTTTTCCTTCCTCTATGCTTTCTAGTAGTGTAGCGCAATTTATTTATTTGTTCTTCGTGTTTCCGGCAATTTCCACCATATTAGGGAGGGTGCTAGAGGGCATGCGAATAATTTGGAAAATTTATTTTGCTTTATATAAGCAGCAGACCGAGACTAGATTAGTCAATATTTCAAAATTGTATGCTGAGATGCTGACTGTGTATTGAGTGCAATATATCAATAACAAATATTTAATGTTAAGTATGAGCTATACATGCTTTGTTAAAGATGGATACATTTTTAAAACGATCATTAAAATCTTGCGCGTTTGGCAGTGACTAGATTACAAAGAAAATAAGTTGTACAGCAATAAATATGTCAAATGTGGTTTTACTGTAATTTTCCAGAAACCCTAGTGTGTATTTTGTCGAGAAATGTTGTCAGAAGAAAGTATGAAACCGTCAAAGCTATTTCGACATTAAAATACCAAACATCCAGACAAAACAGGAAAACACGTGAAATTTTTTCAAAGAAAGCTCCCTCCACAATGAGCAAGTCACTTTTATATTAGCAACCACTACTAATGAAAAGCACCACTATCAAGTTATCGAGTTGCATTTTGCATTGCTAAAACCAGCAAACCACATATAATTGCTGAAGATCTATTAGCAGCTGTTGAAATGGTGCAAATAATGGTTGGTGAAGAAGAGGTTGACCAGCTGACAGCAATACCCCTCTCTAATAATGCTTTCAAAAGAAAATCAGTCATATGGCAGAAGATATAATACAAGATGTTCAAAATATTAAGAAGTCATTACAGGTGGACGAATCCACGGATACTTCTGATACTGTGCCCAATTTATAGCATTTGTAAGACACAATACCGGACATGCTATTACAGAAGATACTTTATTTTGTACACTATTAGAGGTCAACATGTTTATTCGACCTTTTCGTGTAAAGTACTAATAAGTACACAATTGACTAGGCAAAATGCGTTGCTATATGCACCCATTGCGCCATGGCACATCGAGCTGATCTTATTGTCAGATTAAATGCTACATGATTACGCTGTTTTTTACATCAAGAAGCTCTTGCATCAAAATCTTTACTTTCTGAACTGGACTGTGTTTTAAAAAATGTGACCAATGAAAACATATTTTTCAATTCCCATTGGCTTGTTAGGGTGCCTCTCCTTGCTGATATTTTCGAGCACTTAAACACTTTAAACAGCAGTTTGCAAGGCTGCGATATTAACATAATAGCAGCCACGCCCAAAATTAACGGATTTATAAAGAAACTTGGTTTATGGTAAATTTCTGTTGGAAGAAGAAGATTGATTCTTTTCAGTGTGTTCAAGAACTTATGGAAGACTTAGTAAAGGATGATAATAGGATAAATTCTGGCCACGTGTTTGCATATATGCAAGTTCGTTTGCACAATATAAAACATAGAAGAAAATGCCATTGAACTATCATGTAATGGAATGTTGAAACTAGACTTCTTTTCTTAGAGTTTAGATTGGACCAATTTTGAACTAAAAGAAAGCAAGAATATATAAAGTGTTTGGTGCCATTTGCTACATTATATTTGTGCGAATTAAGTTTCTCGTCTATGACTGCCGTCAAAACAAAAGTAAAATATCGCCTCGAACTTGAAAATGATATTATTGTGTATGTATCGAAAACAGAGCCCAGATTTGAAAAGTTAGTTTCTGAAAAACAGGCACATCGCATTAATGTGTTACTTTACAACTTTTTTTATGTTTACTGTTATTCATGTGTAGGTTCTTGCATTTTTAGAGCATTTTAATATTTCAAGTTTGATTTATTTTTGTATACTTTGTGAGAGGCAGAAATAAACGTCTTGAAAATGCATTTTTATTATTTTGGAAATTCCTCCGCGACCCCCGCGACCCCCGCGACCCCCTAACCACATATCGCCACCCTCAGAGGGAAACACTGATGTAACGAATTATTCAAGTTTTAATAATCTTTAGTATCGTAATATTTCAATAACATCCAGAAAGCCTTGCAATAAGTTAAGTTAATTCACGATGAAGTATATTAAAAATGAGAGATATTTAGAAAAAATCTAGTGTTTAATTGCTATTGCACAAAGCTGCCATGAATATATTTTAAGAATTTTAACAGAGACATGATCTTAAACATATACTTCAAGGTCAAGTTAGAGAGAAAATTTTGATTACTTTCTGGAAAGAAAGTTAGACCTTGCTTCTTCATGTACCAACATGCACCATAGGAAATTAGTGATCACTTTTACTTATCCCATGAACATAAAATGGGCCTAAGTTAGACCATTTACAAATCTATAGAAGCTTGGAGTATTTGCATAGAGCAAAGAGGATGTCTACCTACCATTTATTTATAGGTTCCGTAATGGCAATTTATTGACAACATTTAAATGGTAATTTTACCCGTTTCCTAATGTAGGTAATTACTTGCTCTAAAATATGAGAAAATCAGTTAGTTTAAGAGGCGACCGTGTTACTACTAATTGTGACGTGGTTTTGTTGACATACTTGTAGACTTATCGGAGAATAAAGTATAGTCAAGTATAGATTTTGTATGTATCAGAGGAAAAATGTATTGATAATTGTTAATTTTTGGATTACCTTGACAGTGTGTCTCAGGGTTAATTTGTAGTGGTAACACAGAATTATACATATGGAACTATTTTTTAGTTGAGTAGACAACTGCTGTTTCAAGTACCTTGTCCGAATGCTCGTTTCCAACAGCTCACAACACACCGATGTAGGAGACTCTTCGGCTGGCACAGGGAGGAGGGAGGGCTTGTAGAAAATGTTTACAAAATGAAAGTTTCGAAAATGGGCGCCACTCTTTTAAATCTCATCTAAACGAAGATTCTCCCAAAAAGGGTCTGGGACCAACAGCTTACGGAGAACCTGTACTTCCTACTCACTGAACATTTTTTACAGAATTTGTGCAAGAAGGAAGATTTAT
>JABXWE010030432.1:0-20194 GCA_014611495.1 Limonius californicus
TGTATTAGTAGAAATAGGTACGAGGAGATAAAAAAATATATACACTTGGCAGATAACACCCTGATTGACAGAAATGATAAAATGTTCAAAGTAAGACCATTGATGAACTTACTGAACAAAAAGTTCCAACAGTTCGGAATTTTTCACGAATGTTTGTCCATTGATGAAGCGATGGTCCGATATTTTGGACATCATTCTGCGAAACAGTTTATCAAGGGTAAACCAGTACGCTTTGGTTATAAAGACTGGATGTTATGTAGTTCCAGTGGCTATTGTTATGCCTTTGATACCTACTGTGGTGCTAAGCCGACCAATGGTGAGGTTAAAATTTCGAAATTCACACTTCCCCTGGGATCGCAGGTCGTAATTGATCTTTTAAAAGTTGTCAAAGAACCTACTGATCACATAGTGTTCTTTGACAATTATTTTACAAGCTACGATCTGCTAGCTAGTTTGAGAGAGAAAGGTATAAGAGCTACCGGAACTGTGCGAGAGAACCGCACTAAAAAATGCCCAATTCTTCCTTCCGGTCAGATGAAAAAAAAAGACCGTGGTAATTTCGATTATCGTTACGATAAAGATAACTCTCTCCTTTTCGTGAGATGGCATGACAATAGTGTCGTTACGATGGCTACCAATTACGACGGCATAGAACCAATGTCACAAGTGAAAAGGTGGTCGTCAAAGAAAAAGGAAAAAATATCAGTACCCCAACCGAAGCTTTTCAATACCTACAATGCGTTCATGGGAGGGGTGGATCTTTTAGATCAATCGGTCAACAATTACCGAATTGCGATGCATGGCAAAAAGTGGTGGTGGGTTCTTTTCACCCACATGATAAATGTCACTGTAGTAAACGCATGGAGACTCTATCAAGTCGCTTTCCCACAAGACCCTATGGATTTGTTATTATTTCAACGAAATGTTACTCGTCATTACTTACGGTCTTATAACAAGGCCATTCAAAGAAGATCAACTTCAGCACGACCATCCGGTTCATTACCTAGGAGTTTACTGGACGATCCCAGAGGCCACTTTCCGAAGAAGTTGTCGAATCAACTACGATGCAGCATATGTCACAGCAGAATTAGGTGGGCTTGTGGGAAGTGCAATGTTACTCTTTGTATTGAGAGAGACTGTTTCAAGATATTTCACACTCAGAATTAATTTTTGACATGTCGACTGATCTTTTTTAAATAAATAAAAATTTTATGTTTTTCGTTGAATTATATTCTATATGTGCCCGATGTACTCATTTGAGTACACCATTTTTTTTCTTACGTTTTAGGCAAATAAGCTAAAAATGAAGCATAGATGACAATAATATACTGTACTCGACTAGATTCAATCATAAATAATTATTTTAATCTTTCACAAGATTGGTGGGCATTAATGGGTTAATAGAGGGCGGTTAAGATCGAAAAACTGTTAGTTTCTGCGCAGGACACTAGCGCGGAGACCGAGTTCCTGTTAGTTGTCATGGAGTAACGAATGAATATTATATTTTGTTCTAAATTATGGAAAACTCCAACAGAAATTTATGTAATATTGAAAATTGTGTATGGTGGTAGCACCGTAAGTCGTACTAGTCTTCAATGGTTTAAACATTTCGGAGGCGGACATAAGGATTCAAAAATGACTCTAGAACCGGGCATGTGTTGTTCTCTCGAAATACAGATTCGATCGCAAAAGTTCGTGAACTAGGAATTTCTTGATGAACATGGTGTCATCCATAACAAATTGTATCTGAAGGACAAGCAACAACTAATATATTCTACCTTGAAATGATGAAGAGATTGTTGTAGTGCGTTTCTCGAGTCCGGCCTAAATTTCATGAAAAAGGCGTTTCCTCCACTGATTTTGAAGTTATTCTGCAGAAAGCACGCCGCTGTTAATATAAACCATCCGCCCTATTCACGTGACGTGGTACCAGCAGTCCTTTTTCTCTGCCCTAACATGGAAAGTGTTGTTAAAGGGCCATAGGTGCAAGCCATAGAAGACAGTCGAATAGCTTGTTTGGACGCCTCTGACAACTGCTTTCAAAAAGTATTAGAACGCTGAATCAAGTGTATTTAAAGTAATTCGAGACTACTACGATTCAGCACCAAAGGAATTTCGTGGAAAGAGGCTTTTCCTCCAACAATGGTAAAGTAATTTCAAAGAAAACACGCCTCTGTTGAGATTAAGAATCCACTCTATTCGTGCGACTTGGTACCAGCAAACCTCTTTCTCTTTCCTAACATGGAAATTTTCTCCAATGGTCACATAGTCAGAAAATAGAAGATATAAGCATAAAGCAGCCGTCGAATATAAAGCAGATTTTTCGGACGCTTCTCACAACTGTTTTCAAAAACTATTAGAGCGCTGTAACAAATATATTTTAAGTAAATCGAGATTACCATGAAATAAGTTTCAAATGTTGTTCGTTTTACTTATACTGTACCTCCTTTTTTAATGTCAACCTGGGGATGTATCAATTGTAAAATATTGTAAACGCCCCAGTAAACATATTGAATAGGGGGAATGTGAAAAATCGGGGTAGAAATAAGAGATTGTACACTAATAAATTATTTTGATGCAGATGAGGTAATACTATCAGCCAATAGGGACTCGAGACTCGTGTTCAGGACATTTAAGTAGCAACTATAAAGTCAATAATAAAATCAGTCAGGAGAAATGGGTAATTTGAATTCTTACTACAGTCATCTTGAGTTACGACGTACGAAAAAATACTAACATGTGATCTATAAAACTGTTGTAGGGTACGTACACAAAAGCTATCAAGTCTGCAAGATAATCAGCAGAAATGAAGAGAAATTAAAGACTCAGAGGTAAATTTCAATCTCAGATGTTGTGGAGCCCCGGAACTAGAGCAGGTGGAGAAACTCTAAGAACACAAGTTAAGAAAGGCACAATAGTCGATACAATCGAAACTAAGAGGTTCTTCTGGCGCAGACATAAAAACGAGAGATGTTGAAATCAGTTTTGACTAGAAACCTACGCATGAAGGAAACTAAAGGCGGCCAAAGAAAACCTACAACTACCAAGAGACTGTAGAAGCCCCGTTCTATTACAAGTAATCCGAAAACATTACCCCTAAAGCAACTTTTTACATTCCAAAAACAGTAGTAATTACATTTTCCCACTATTAGCAGCAGGCAAGGCGGATTTAATTTCGAATTACTTTACAAATGACAGATGCTTTGTTAAATGTAAAAGTAGGTCACTTTGTTAGCTATTGGTGGAAAAATAGTTCTAGTACATATAAAATGAGAATAGGAATGAATATTATATTAGGTTAATTTCTGAGATATATCTGTAGTTGTGACATTCACTCAAAAATGGAGGAAACTACCTTTTGCAATAAGGATACTCTCCTTCTTCCTCTTGTACTTTCAATCCCTATGGGAGATTGGCGATCAACGTAGCTATTTCACTCTTGATGCGGCTCTTCGAAACAAAGATCTAAAACTTTGAAGTAAGAATGTAATATGTATATGAAATCAGAATGTAAATTAGACTACTTAATTTACTTCTGATTACTCTTGTTACAATTTGTGACGAACGGTAAAGTGATGAAATACAACTATTTTTTGCAAAGAAAAGATAAAAATGAAATATGACCGTGTCCGCACACATGCTTCTACAGTCCTGCAACAAACAGATTTGAAATGCACCGTGCTTAAATATAATGTCCACCATTTACAACACTCGGTGCTCTGGTAACTACAGTCATATTTCCATTGCAATAGCTGCTTAGCAAAGGAACATACTTTTACTTTGTTATTTCTCATATTTACAAGAATTTTATCTTACTAGCAGAATATCTAGTACAAATTCGATTGCTAAACAATAAAAATTGTTTTTAAGATTAGTGCATTTAAAAATATTAATAGATGGTACTTAAAACGTGAATTATTACCTATGTAATATATTTGAGATTGCTTGTAGTGAATAAAATCGTATTCAAAAATGGATAAACTTAGAAACAGTTTCATACAAAGCTTGTTGTGGAAAATTATGCAGAAATATATACTTGTTGTAAATCAAGTAATAACCAAATACAGTCCAAAAATAAATATAAAATGGTGGAGAACTTCGGAAATGTTGTAGAACGTTTAGGTGTAGATGCAAGATGGAATTCTTCTACTCTAAGCTTTTAATGGTGTGGTGGTAGCTCAGTTGGTAGAGTGCTCACCTTCTGAGTAAAACAGCGATTTTGGCTTGAGTTAGAAACCTAAGTATTACTATGCATATTAAAAACATCTTGTATGCAACCCACCATATTGAAATAATTATTGAAAGGATGCGAAGGTTGTTCCCGAAAAGATGTGAGGCGTTTGTAGACATCACAGGTGAGCATTCCAACATCAACGTTTTCTAATAACCATTGAGGGAGCGGGAGTGATTCTCTAGAAAATTTTAAGAAAAAGTTCCTGCGGACGTTCTCTTGAAAAAGTTCGCAGCAGAGTTACAGCCCTTTAATATTACACCGATTAGATCACTTGTTCTGATAACTTCAACAATAGGTGCATTGGCGTAACGATATGTTCTACAGATACACTTATCTTTTATTTCTGTCTTTAAAGCTCTTCTTGCTGTAGCAAAAAACACGAACATAAAAAACAAGAACTAGCAGCTAGTAGTAACTAAACGTAATTTGTTAAACAGTAAAGTTTGTCCCCATAATCATCAATGGTTAATCGTCAATTTACAAGAGATGTTCTAAATTTCACACATTTAGTTTATTGCAGACATGATATGGATAAACCAGTGCTTCAGTGGTTGTACCACCTGTTCATGCGAAAATTAACAAACATCTCTGCAAAGTATCTCTAGCAGCAGAAAATCGAGAAAACCTCGTTACACCGATCCTGTTGAAGGAACACATAGCCACCTATCAAAAATTACAAATTATATCGAACCCTATGTTAGTGCTATTTTGCATAAAATGACCTAGGAAATTGTCTGCTTAGAATTATCGTTATAGTTGTCTGACGGAGCGTTATCACATGTATATGTCATAACTGTCCCTAATAATTCAAATAAAAACACTATAAATTTAAAATTACAAATCATTGAGTTGTCTGTAAAGACTGTAAAATGGTAATAAAAACCGAGAAGGAGAAGAAACCATTTTAATTTTCATCCCTATACCAGACAACTGTGACTACATTCGACTTATAAGCCTTATGAGCCACACTCTAAAAATATTTATGAAAACTATACCCTCCAGAATGTTATAAATAATGAGTACAAGCTACAGGCGATCAGAAGTGAGGTGACTTTCGGCTTATAAGCCTTGTGGGCCACACTTTAGGAATATTTCTAGAAATTATACATTCCAGAACGTATAGGTTTTGTGTAGCAGTTATAAGCGATCATAAGTGTGGCACCTTTCGACATATAGGCCTTATGAGTCACACTTTAAAAGTATTTCTTAAAATAATACACTCCGGAATATATAGGTAATATGCAGAAGCTATAAACGATTAGAGATGTTGGGAATTTCTAGTTATAAGCCTTATCAGTCACACATTAAAAGTATTGCTAAAAATTATACACTGCAGAATATATACGTAATGTGTAGAAGCTATAAACGATTAGAGGAGTGGGGACTTTCGACTTATAAGCCTCATTAGTCACACTTTAAAAGTATTTCTTAAAATAATATACTCCAGAATATATAGGTAATGTGTTGAAGCTATAAACATTTAAGAAGTTGGGACTTTCTACTTATAAGCCTTATGAGCCTTATGAGCCTTATGAGCCTTATGAGCCACACTTTAAAAGTGTTCCTAAAAATTATACACTCCAGAATATATGCGTAATATACAGAAGCTATAAACGATTAGAGGAGTGAGGACTTTCGAGTTATAACCCTTACGGATCCCACTACAAAAATATTTCTAAAAATAATACACTCCAGAAAATATAGGTAATGTGTAGAAGCTATAAACATTTAAGAAGTTGGGACTTTCTACTTATAGGCCCTATGAGTCACACATTGAAAATATTACTAAAAATTAAACACTCCAAAATATATAGGGAATGTGTAGAAGCTGTGAACGATTATAGGAGTGGAGACTTTCGATTTATAAGCCTTATGAGTCACATTTTAAAAATATTTTTAAAAATAATACACTCCAGGATATATAGGTAATGTGTAGAAGCTAGAAACGATTAGAAGATTGTGGATTTTCGACATATAAACCTTATGAACGACACTTTAAAAGTATTTCCAAAAATTGTACGCTCCAGAATATTATATAATATATATTTCTATTTCTAGAAATTATACACTTCGGAATGTATAGGCTGTGTGTAGCAACTATAAGCAACTAGAAGTATTGCGATTTTCGACATATAAGCCTTATGAATCACATATTCAAGGTATTTCTAAAAATCATACGCTCCAGGATATATAGGTAATGTTCATGCTTCATATGAATTAAAGTCTTATTTTAATTGCCGCTTTTAAGTCGATTCCTATTTTATTATTTCCAAAGGTTAATGTATGGGAGGTTACTTTTTGGAAACTCCATAAGGGAACGCTATCATGTATGTTTAGTCTTTAGTGCCGATCGAAAACAGTTCTTAAAACCCTCTGTCTGCAGCATGACCCGGAAGTATATTCCACATGGAATATTTTGTTCTAAAATCCTTGCAACGTATTTATATGATGAAATGTTGCACCTGCTGGATACTTTCGTTCATTTTTTGCGCCAGTCGACTTAAGATTTCCGTTTGACCCGGTTGCTTGTTAACACCTCAGCGCCGACAACAATTATTGCAGTGGCGGCTTGGGTTTTGATGGGTGTCCATCACGTGAATTTTCGCATTGCTGTTATGCTAGTGGGGTGAACAGAACCACTGACAAGTGTCGGATTTAAGAAACACGCTGGTTTTAACCCTTGGAAGGCAAATTATTGTGAACTTGCTTATCGCTTATGCGGATTAAGATCTCACCCCATCTCGTTCCTGACGGTAAGACCTCTCGAAATTTCCTTTCTCCCGAAAAACGTCTTGGCGATTGCTGGTGAAATCGTGATCCTGCCTTCAGTGGCGTGAGCGCCATTCTTTGTCTGCTTCTCGAAGAACCTAGGAACACCCCAAATTATGCCTCGCTCTGTACTCCCTACCGACGAAAACTAAGGTAAAAATTGTAAATTGTGCTGCTGTGAAAAATTGTTACCAGATTCATTTTATTGGTTCAAAGTGCTAAACCCCTTTACTTGATGCGAAGCAAAGCGATCTTCAGTCGCCAATTTCTATTAGCTATTACTCGTAAAGTGTAAGTAATTTCTGTAAATTCGAACGTCGTTGGCTGCGCAGATCTGTGTGTTTAGTAAAATAAATATCGCAAGCCAGTGGCGGCGCGCTCTTTGTTTGAACGTTCTAACTTCTCTCAACTACAATTATTACACTTTTGGTTGTATTTTTTTGTACTATGTGTGTTACCAATTTCAAGCAATAGAATAATGTTTGTCTTAAAATTCATCATATCTTTTATTTGTGTGTATTGTATTGTGCTTGAACTTTCCAAACTTTATATACAGGAGGAGGCACAGTAAAGGGGAGTTTAATTCCCGTAAGCTACTGATCTCTGGGCCTTCCACGAGAACCTGCAATCAGCTGCGATTTGGAAGGTTGGCACTAATTTTGACTTACTCTGTACACAACTACCTTCGATTTACTTCCCTTAAACGTCTCTCGTGAATCACCTCCTCTGAGCTAACTCGAAGGTACTTCCATCTTTCCTATTGCGGGTCGACGAAAAGCTCGTTTGGCCCTTAATATCATCCACATTAATGGGCATCAAATATAACAAGTAAGAAAATTTAAATACTTCCCAAGTTTTGAAATAACAGATTATTTAGATCCGGAAACTGAAATTTACAATCTGAATAAAATAGGCCAGAAGCACATTTATGAGAAGAAAAAACTCTGCATTAATGGGAATACCGATTTAAAACTTAGACACCGCATGAGAAAATGCTATACACATTCTGTTCTATTATATGGATCAGAATCCTGGACTCTAAACGCCAACTCAGTGCATTGATTAGAAGCATTTGAGAAGTTGAGATTAGATGATGCGGAGGAAGCTAAAAATACAATGGACCGACCACATCACCTACAACGACTTGCTACAACGTTTCCAAAGAGACCGATAATTATTAACTGTTATGAAGAGAAAAAAAATAGTATACTTTTGACACATCTTAAGAAACCTCATATATGCTCCTAAGTTATTACAGTTGATAATGAGAGGCAAAACAAAACGAAAGAGAGAAATAGCATAGACACGCATGTCGTGGCTGAAGAATATCAATAACTGGACAGTCATGAACAGCCAACAACTATTCAGAGTAGCGGTAAATAGAGAAGCTTCTAAAATAGTTGTTGTTAACCTCCGATAGGAGCCAGCACCAACCAGAAGAAAAAGAAGATTACCGAAATGGTGGTAACTCAATTGGCAGAGCGCTCATTTTCTGGACTAAACGACGATTATAATCTGAATTTGCTCCCCAGTATTAACGTGTAGTGAATAAAAATCTTGTGCTGCAGTCCACCATACACTATTTCTCAATCCAGTCCTGCAGATTAGCAAGTGGTACCGGAGAAGCTGGAGAATCCGGCGCCCGGCAGCAGGACGAAAATGCTGTTGACGATTATCAAATTATCCGTGCTTCTACCTTAGCGCTGAGGAGAGGCAGATGTCAGAGAAAAAGCCGATGCCCAACAGTGACACGTGAAAGACTGTTAACGACGATTACCAAATTCATAGTACATTATTTTCTAAACGTCACAAAAATTGTTGTCTTAAGAGTTGAGGTTCTTGTGTTTTCTGGTTTTACAGCATGATGGGTGTATGTGGTACTTGACCCGCAAAATAGTAAAACAGTTCTAGACAACTTAATAGAGGATCCTACGTATACGTTTCATATTACGTTGATGGAGTTTTACAATCCATGGAATTGTTATATAGGATAAAACGGCTTAATCTTCCATTGTTACGTGATTTCGTAGTACCCCCAACGCTCTACTTTTAAATGCCGTGCGTGACATTTATTGATCTTTTAGTTGTTGCATGCCGTCAATTACATTTAGTTAGATTGTAACCCCAAACATGCAAATGTAAAATCCAACAGGCGTTGCAAATATAAATGCGAGTACACAAAACAGTAATTAAATACACAAATTCGATACCTTTCGCAATCATTCATCAGAATCAGTTACCCATTTTCGGCATTTTTCATTATGGAGAGCGATTCGAATGACTAAAACTATATTTTTACCCATACTATTATACATATTTTTATTTCATTTGGGATTTCTACCTAATGAATTACTAATACGTTCTACTTGTTGTAGTGTCAAGTATAAGGCCGAAATCGATAACTCTTAAAGGTAGAATATCGTTCTATCGACAAGGAGAAATGTGAATTATTAAACTTCTACGTACATCAAAATAGCCATAACGGAAAATCTTGAGTTTGTTTGATGTTCCTTTTGATATAGGGGCATGTGAATGGCATTTTCAGGGTATAAAAGTAAAACTGGTAAGTTATTAAATATTTGCATGACAAAATATATGCTCGTGTACGTTAAAGCAGCGTTGAATATATCAAAATCGATGGCTTAAAGGGACTTGATTCATACATAATATATATATACATGGCGAATCAAATAACGCAGTATAACTTGCAGTTAAGCTTATTTAAAAGTTGCAGCATATTATTAAAACTGTCGATAATAAAAAGAAAATATA
Source organism: Limonius californicus (assembly GCA_014611495.1). Lineage (NCBI taxonomy): Eukaryota > Metazoa > Arthropoda > Insecta > Coleoptera > Elateridae > Limonius > Limonius californicus. The sequence continues at coordinate 9,776 of JABXWE010030432.1, forward strand.
TAGCTGTATATCTTATTAAAATGATCTGTGAAAACTCATACAATCAAACTTTTTCGCATGCATAGCATCAATTAAATAGCCGCGGCCTTTTGAAGGGCAATCTAGCCTTCAAATAGATTTGTTTCAAACGAGAGGTGGTCAAATATTCTATAAATATCCTGCCAATGTATATCAGAATATCTCGCCGCAATACCGCACATTAAACTATTATTATAATTCAGTTACGAGTAGTTACGTAACGTAATGTAATTAATTTTCTATGTAGCAGTTATCATGTATCTACTATTTATTGAAATTTGTTCGGACGATTACAATATAATGAAATTACAAAAAAAAAACGGAAAAATCGAGAAAACAAGAAAAACTCCTATCGTTTCCATATAAGGTGCTTTTCTTGAAGGTCTTGATAAGACAGCCAGTGAACAACAAACACGAGTTGATAAACTTTCTAACTTATAGCTAGTTTTCCAAACACAATATCGAAAGAGGTAATAAAATTCATCGATGGTTTCCTACGATAATATGTTTCCTGCAGAGCTCGTTCATTTGAACACTTCCTTGCCAAGGATAGCGCTATGCTGTGTTAACAGCTGTCACGTATCGAACGATCTCTTCGTGTTTCTGAACGTTCAATTAAAATGTATTAAATCAGTGTCGTTAGAAATCTTTAGTTTTTCCAAAGTTTAACATATTCGGAAGCCCTCTAACAAATAATAAATGGTGAGTATGAAATGGAACTTGAGATATACACATCAATAAACATATCATCTCTTCGATATCCTTATGCAAACTTGGACAAGTTCCAGGTTCAATGAGCAATCATTGACGTTCATGGAGAAGTATTTCTGATTGGTAGACAACGCTAGTGCAATGGTAAGCAAACGATGTTTGCGGTGTATTGCTTATTATGCTATACAGCATTAAAACACTGATATTTTTATATACCGCACAAGATATCCAACCTTAAATAAATGCCCTACATCCACCATTCATTTAACAACTTCAAGAGAGACATTTAAACGAGCTATACAAGTTTATTATCCAATCCGTTTGCTACCCTTTATTGCAGCAAACAAACTTAGGCGAGGATTTTTACAATACGGCATACAGAAATAAATATTTGTGTTGTTGAATGCAAACTGAGGGTATATTAAATGTTCATTTAATAGTACTGTGTAATAAAACTTTCTCTGCACCAAAGGCACCGTTGGTTAAGAAAAAGTGATGACATTATGAAAAGTAATAGTATATTAAAGAACTAGTTTCATAAGGCCTTTTCTTAACGCACGAGTCCAAGTTTGAAAAACGAGACTCGAAGCGTCGAGTTTTTCAACGGACGAGTGCGACAAGTGGTCTTATGAAACGTGTTCTTTATACTATTTTTCCTATTGAGGAAGTTTAAGAGTACTTTAAATAAATTTATGTAGAAAATTTTACGTCAAATCGATTACTAGGGAGTTTTTATAAACACTTATGGCAGCACTGACAGGTGGCTGAAACTGACATATCAAACTTTCAAATTCAAATCGAACTACCAACACCGTAAAAAAACAAACTAAAAACAGTACGATTATAGGCCTCCTTAACGTACTGTTTTTAAGCTAAAACAGTGCGCTTAGAACGGCTTTATAAAACCGAAATAGAAAAAAATATGTTTCCATTTATATTTTAATAATAATAATAATAATAGTCGCAATTTCGACAGGATTGAATTACTTTTTGTGCTTTATACGTTTTTCGACATTTTTCATGTCATTTTCAAGAGCATTTAATTTTGTAAACATTTGTAGCTAGGGCCACACCACACTGGATCTTAATTACTGACTTGGCTCTGGACTTCTATTCCAAAACTTCCAATAGCTCATATAGGTATATTTGTGAAAGTGTGTTTGTGATTTGGAAAGGCTTTAAGTATACTTAATTTACGTTTATCATCGCAGATATGTAGAAATGTTATATTATTTGATGGCAATACATGATTATGTTCTAATAAGTGTTTAGCGTGGTTAGAGTTTCTCTGGTGTTTGTGTTTGTATGAGTCTATGTGTTCTTTGTATCTGGTATTACAATTTCTAATTGTTTGACCTATGTATATATAGTTACACTGTGAACAATTTAATTTGTAAATATATGATTTTATCAAATCGTTGATTCTATCTTTTGCGTTGAATAAAGTGTTGTAAGTGTTTTTTGTTTCATAAATTACTTTAAATGTACTAATTTTGATTACAATATTAGCAATTTTCTCCGATATATCACCGAAATATGGAATTGAAATATATTTAACATTATCAGAATCGTCTTTTTAATATATTATTTGAATTGCTAATGTGTAATTGTGACTCTTATTATTATTGCTAAAATATAAATACGAATTCCAACCAAGTAAGGTAAGAAACAGTTCGCATATTTATTTTCTATATATCTCGGTTTTAATATCGTGCTACTGAAGGAAATAAATGATTTACATTGTAGTAGAAAATTGCATTTCAGCTATATACATGACAATATAATGGCAACAGAATTTAAATAATTGGCAGACCCCATAAAATAAACAGAATAACTAATTTGTAAAAAATACAGCTGTATAAAATTGAGAGACAATTTACATTAGTGCGATAATGGATAACTTAAAATTTCATACACTATTGTCCCCAACATAGAAGGCATTAACGGACATATTAATAAATGTTTTCCTAGAATCTTCGGTAATTGACATTAATATATGCCAAGTCCTATCTTCTACAGTGGTAGTTAAAACTGGAAACTATAGCTTTGCTATCTCAGCAATCTACTCACTACCACTATATAGAATAGACGTAGATGATTACCGAAACTTCTTGCAGACCTTAGAAGGACGTTATATAATAGGAGGTGACTTTAACGCCAAGAATACAAGATGGGGCTCTAGGCTGATCACAAGTAAAGGCAGATATTTACATGAAACAGCAGCTGGACTAGGATGCGAATACCATTCTACGGGTAGACCCACATATTGGCCAACAGATCCCAATAAAATACCTGCTCCGCTAGACTTCTTTATTTCCAAGAACATAGCAGCAAATTATGTCAAAGTGGAGGAAGAATTTAACTTATCATCAGATTATTCTGCAATAATAATGACACTAAGTGAAAACATCATAACAAAAGAGCGTAATCCAACTCTAACCAACAAAACCACAAGCTGGGAACATTTTCAGAAAGAGCTGAGTGAGAGGATAAATTTAAGCGTCCCCCTACAAACAATAGAACAACTGGAACAAGAAACAGAAAAATTTGTAGCCGATATCCAGCAATCAGCTTGGAATCACACTGAATAAATTAAAAGAAGAACAGTTGGTAACAGTTACCCCAGAGAAATCTGTGAGTTAATCACCGAAAAAAGAAAAGCTAGGAAACAATGACAGCAAGCCAGAAGTCCCGAAAATAAAACCATATTTAATATCCCCTCTCAGCAACTTAAAAGAGAAATAGAGGAATTTAGAAATGAATTTGTTAACTCGTACTTGCATGAACTAACAGAAGAAAAAGAAAACGACTATTCGCTATGGAGAGCGACGAGGAAGTTAAAAAGATCGATAACTCAAATTCCACCTATGCGTAGGGATCAAGAAGGATGGGCAAAAAACAAGAAGCAAAAAGCTGATCTCGTCGCCGAACATTTAGAAAAAACCTTCCAGCCCAATGAATCAATACCCGTAGAAAATTTGGTTGAAATACTGATGCCAGAAGAAGAACATATCAAACTGGTGACTCCAAAGGAAGTTGCTGAAGTGATAAGAACAAATATCAATCCAAACAAATCAGCTGGATATGACCTTATTGTCAAAATTGAAAATTTGATAAACGCAGCATTTAGACTGAAACCCGTTCTAAAAGTGTGGAAGATCGAGGAAGTGATTATGATCTTGAAACTAGGTAAAGCACCAAATGAAGCTAAATCAAATAGGCCAATATCCCTGCCGCCAATAATTTCAAAACTTTTTGAAAAATTGCTACTCGAGAGGCTCAACTTGATCATAGAGAGAAAAGACCTAATAAAAGACCACCAATGTGGATTGCGAAATAAACATTCCACAATAGACCAGGTCCACAGAATAAAAGAAATAGAGAATGCGTATAAAGAAAAAGACCTATGCTCAGCACTCTTCCTAGATGTGGCTCAGGCCTTGGACAAGGTCTGGCACAGGGGACTCATAAACAAACTAGAACAAATTCTGTCAAAACAGTATGTACAAATATTAGAATCATACCTATATAACAAATAGATTCTTCAGAGTGAAACAATATGAGGAATATTCCGACCTCAAACAGATTAAAGCAGGAGTACCGCAAGAAGTGTGCTTGGCCTCGTCTTGTACCTCTTGTTCACCTATGATATCCCAGAATTTGACAACGTCAAAACCGCCACCTTTGCTGATGATACTGTCCTTCTGGCTGTGGGCGCGAACGTGGAAGAAGCTACTTATAAGTTACAACGTGCTACTGAGGTATTCAACACATGGACTAAAAAGTGGAGAATAAAACTGAACGAACAAAAATCAGTAAATATAAAATTTACATATAGAAATAGTCAGAACAATGTAGCTGTCATAATAAATGGAACACAGGTACCATATGAAAATACAACTAAGTACCTAGGGATGAACCTAGATGCAAAGCTGCGATGGAAGGAACACATCAAAAAGAAGGGAACTTGATGTAAAATATAAAACAATGTATTGGCTAATAGGCAGGAAATCTCAAATATCAGCGCATAACAAACTGCTTATCTATAAGCAAATTCTAAAACCAGTCGGGACGTATGGTGTCAAGCTTTGGGGCTGTGCCAAACCAAGTAACATAGAGACCTTACAAAAATTCCCAAACAAAGTTCTCCGAAATACTGTGGACGCACCATGGTATGTTAGACATACATAGAGACCTCAAGCTTGAGACCGCTAAAGAAGAAATCAAGAACTTCGCCCAAAAACACGAAGCTAGACTTCATAACTATGGTAACGTTGAAATGCTCCAGCTACTCGACCAACATGACCTAAAGAGAAGACTGAAGAGGACAACACGTTCAGACTTAGTGTAACAGTAAATGAAAGTGATCAAAGAGCAGAGCAAGGTGTAAAGTGTAAATGAGTGCAAGCTAAAGGAAGTGTAAGAAAACAATTAAGACCTGAGAGACTCCAGTGGGTAATATCTTAGTGTAAAAACCATTTAGATCATTTAGGTTAAGACAAAATTCCTGATTGGACAAATTGGCCAGGTGTAATACGTTTAAATAAAAAAAATATTCTTGTTTATAAAAATTATACATTTAATATTACCATGATGCTGGTGATTTTGTTGAAATGGAAAAACTCGGAAGAAAGCTATGACAAAGTACCCTTTAGGAAGGATTTATCACCACAGGAAACTTATAATGACATGTTCGGAGTTTTGGGTGATTTTACTCCGTCATATTAAGTAATTAAGAATTTGTGCCGGGATTTTCAATTAGCAAGGAAGGCTTGTCAACATGCACCAGGTGTTGGACCACCGCAAACTGTTACATGATACATGATGTGGTGTGATCGGAGAATTACGGTCAAATGTTTTGCTAAAGCATGTGGCATTTCCGTTGAAAGCGTTGAGAAAATGTTACTTACAATATAATTTGGGTGTAAAAAAAAGTATCTGCACCATGCATTCCGATAATGTTGTCACCTGATCAGAAGCGGGTCAGGTTTCTCACTTCTGCGAGCAATTTGAGATTAATGGACACGGATTTGGATGGTATTTTGAGAAGACTTGGATCTGTAAATGAAACCTAGGTTCGCCACTTTGATCAAGAGTCAGAAGGGCAGATTACGGAATGGCGTCGTCGTGGTTCCCCGCCACCATGAATGTTGCGTGTGATTTTATCGGCCGGAAAGGTAATGGCCACACTGTTTTGGGACTCTGAGAGAGTTCTTGTTGCTGATTATTTACCATGTTGCCACATAATAACAGGAGAGCAAAAAAAGTCGTGGAAAATTCGAACGCGGCGTTCTGTTCCACCAAGACAACGCTCCCGTTCAAGAGAGCTGCGCTTCTATAGACTCTATCCACAATTCTAGATTGGAAATTTTAGAACAACTCCCATATTCACCAAATTTGTCCCACAGTGGCTTTTACCTGTTCCCCAAATTAAGAGAATATCTCGGGGAATTCATTTTCCCGGCGATGAAAAGGTGAATGGACAGATTCGTTTTTTAAATGTATTCAAGCTCTGTACCATGGTTTGACTAAGTCTCTTAACCTTTTAGGGGACTAGTTTGAGAAATAAAGTTCTTTCAAATGTTTAAGTCGCCCTTATATATTTTAAAGGTATGTATGCGGAGGAAAACTTGAGTGTTAGATTTCTGCTAGTGTTCCGTCTGTTGCTTTTGTGCGATCATAGTCAATAGCCTTAGGTAAAGACTACCAAACTAGTATAGTGTCGTATCAAATAGAAATTCTGGAAGTACAGGATCTGTGAAAACTTATGAATTTATAGCAAGCACGTAAGGTAATGAAAATAGGAAGAAGCATCAAAATAAAAAAGATGCAATGTTTATAGTAATGTAGGCAAAAGATGTATGGCCTGACAAAAAACAGACAGAAAATACATGCAGAGGAACGCGAAAAATATTTTGCATGTTTATGATAAACCAGAGGAAGAAAAACGAAATGCTTATTTCGGTCTTAAAATTACTATTAATCAGAAACTCTTCATATACAACCTAAAAAGTAACAATTTTTCGATAATTATCAAAAAAATCTGTACTCTTCCATTATTCCCCTTCTTTGGTTGGTTCTTGTTGCATGATAGTGCACTTGCCCATTCTGCACATATTATTTTTCATGAAACATCGTGTTGTTAAAATTAGTCGCCCACTCTATTTGGTTGGATTGACACCAGCACATTCTTTTAGCTTTATTACATTATAAAGGATTGTGTGATTACTAGATAGCAAATAACGCCCCATTTTCTTTGCTGTTATGAAGTAGCCAAAGCTTCGTGAATTTTAAACAAGACAAACTTAGTCTCGATCAATCAGAAGCAGAAAAGGTTAGCCTTTCAGGGCAATTCTTAAGAACACAGATAATACATTTATATTTATCTCTAATAATGTATGTTCTTTAGAAATGCGTTAAAATCTTCGGAAGATTACCTGTTTTTATGGAACTCAACGTACTAATCAACTAAGTTTTGTTCCTCAGCTTGATAGAAATATTCATTAAACATTACAATAAACGGGCAACTTTTCTTTCGAAGACCAGAGGAGCTTAGATAAGGACAACGAAAATAGTTGCAGTTCACTTGAACCAGCTGTATCATCTTCAAATGTGTCTGAAATAACATATAAGGGACACATTATAAATAAATCTGAAGAAGAGATTTTTGTGTATGGGAGTATTTCTAAAGATGATTGTGTTTCTGTTTAATTCGTTACTAACAAAATTTTAAGGTAGGCAAGCATTAGAGATAGAACATGCAGGAGACTAATACGTTAATTCCACGTGGTATAAGTTAATTTTTCTTCCTTTAAACTCGGTGCGTTATGAATGCATTACCTGAAGGTGTAAGACTTGGAGGACATAATTAAGGAATTAAGGACAAAAACTACTCAAACATCCGATTAAATTAGAATCATCATCAACAGCCTTTCCGTCCCACTGCTGTGCATCGGCCTCTTCTCTGCCAGGTGTTTCTATTCAACGCTATGGTAGAACCCCCGTGTTTCTACCTACAGGTTAACGTCGAATCCGAACGACAGAAATTCCAGAGAAGGTTTTTAACATTAAGATCCCACGGTTGCAAGCCGAATTGAGAAATTATGTGTGGTGGGTTGCAGACAAGAGTTTTATAAATCTGCATAGTTCTGTTTAGATTTCGAACCCAAGCCAGAATCAACGTTTTATTCAGAAAGCGAGTGCTCTACCAACTGAGCTACCACTACACATTACAATAAAACGTGTGGATTGAATTATATAATATTACCCCTACTACATTGAAACAATAAAGGAAATATCCAATCTACCCCGGTCTAACCCGGACTACCATCGGGATACCTCCAGCTTCCCCCACATCGCAACCAAACTTTTCCAAAATTTCCTTAGACTAGCCCGGTACTGCTCATGGATTACTCAGGGTTGCCCTAGACTATCTTGAACTATTCTTGGACTATCTCAGAACTACTCCGGGGTTGGTTTGTACTACCCCCATTACAATATTAATTTTCTCATGTATTCGCATTACTATATTTTAGTTTTCTTGTTCTAGATATGTAGTGATCCGTTGTGTGTAATTGACTTTTCGCTGCCCTTTTTGCGCCAAAGCTTTCAAATATTTTCTTAGCTTTAGAAATAATTTTCCTGCACCCATAAAATTTATTTGTCCAAATTATACTTAAAAACATGTAAATATGTACTGTAACTTTTAAAGATGGCAATGTAAAGAATGTGCTGAAAGACGCAATCAAAAACTTGAAGGGTCACACAAAGTAAGTGCCGTGAAATTACCGCTCTCAAGAACCTTGGCGACCCCTTGAAGGAGTTTAGAATAATTTTTGACGAAATAAAACCAGCAGCGGGCGACAGATATTTATCTTGGATCCCAGTCTGAAAAATGCTTTGACTATTTTTTCATAAGTTGTTAAGAAATATGAAAATCAATACGTTTAAGAAAAACCTTTCCTTTGGGAGTATGGAATTCAATTGCTGCAAAAAATTCTTCTAAATTTGAAATGGAAAATCCTACTGTTTGATTTTTATAACACAGTAAATATTTATGAAGTAAAATTCAAAATAAGAGAGTTATATGGTTATATAAATCTTACAAAGTGGCGATAGGATAAACGTACTGTCAATTTACCTGAACATTTCTATTGCATAGGAACATACATGTTGTAAACGATTGACGGGAGCATAATTAGAATGGAATAACCACGAAAATAATCAACAAACAGGAACAGCAATTGTGAAATTTCTCGGACAGAAAACAAGAGCTTGTGTAATTCCTGCATCTGTTGTTTTACTCGTAATTACTAAATTGCTATCCGATCTCTGTTTTACTAACTACCTCAGCGAAAGTGTTATCCTAAGAAAAATTCCTGCAAATTTAATTACCTGCATGTGCTGGTCACGGAATATATATACATATATAATATTCTATATAAAGGAAGACAAAATGCCTCCTTCTTTTGCTGGGCTTCAGTTCATGTTTGGGTTTTCCAACTAGACCCATCTCTGTTAAATGGATACAATTAAAATTGTTAGTACTAACTAATTTTAAGGTACTACTAAAATGCTTTACTTAATATAAGCGATTCCTATTGCCATCGAAGCTGCATTAATAGTCTGTCTCTCTACATACTGTTTTCTTTAATTATTAAGTAACATATCCAGGATTGTAATAAAGTAAAAAGTCTACGGTAAAATTTCTAGAAACACAAGATAAAGAAATTTCCAATGTCGTGAAATCAATATACGTTTATGGACGTCGTTTCCTTCTTCTCTTTCGATATCCCCATTCCACCATATACAGTCTACTGTTTTTCTGATTAATCAAATCCGACTATCTTCTCTACATCATCCAACAGCCACATTTTCGGACTTCCTCTTCCCATTCTTGTCGTTTAGGGGCAACCACAAAATAGAATATGTATGAATAAAGAAAGAACATGAACTTTGTACCTTCTTCCACTACACTTAGAAGTGGAATTTTAGGCATAATGAGGGCACATGGTCACGGGATGTTCCTGTACATAAGGGGGGGGGGCATACCGCCATCTTCAGGAAATCTTTCAAAGTAGTGATACCAGAGAGAGGCGAACTGGAAAAGGAACAACTGAAAGACCATCGAGGGCATATCTGGTATGGTGACGGCCAACGGGTCTGGTGCGGGCATTTTTGAGGCGGCTACCGGGGAATGCACTACCGTCTTCCAAGGGGGCGGTATACGCTATCTCTATCTGCTCTAATCGCGGCTGTTCGTGAGAACCCCTTGGAAAAAAACAGAAGAAATTCTTTAACTGGAGAGCAAACGACTGAGACTTATAACAGGACTGTTCGCATGACACTGCCGTCTTAGAAGGTACCTCAACAAAGTTGGGGTAGAACAAGACAACTCCTGAGTTTGCTATAAGGAGAAGAAAACACCGCTGCACATTCTATGTGAAGGTCCGGCTTTGGCTGTCAGACGATACCAGCACTTCGGGGAGCAATTCACGGAACCAGAAGACATGACATAAATGCTAATATATGACATGCTTAAATTAATTAAGGGAACTAGCCTGATGGAGTAGATCACCAATGGGGCACAATAAGCCGAGACATCTTCAGTGCGGTAGGCCTACCACTATACACTATGCGAATGATGATAATAAAGGAAGAAGGAACGACTAGCATGGTCAGCATTTGATA
>JABXWE010030434.1:0-15614 GCA_014611495.1 Limonius californicus
TAAATTTATTTAAAATACTCTTAAACTTCCTCAATAGAAAAAATAGTATAAAGAACACGTTTCATAAGACCACTTGTCGCACTCGTCCGTTGAAAAACTCGACGCTTCGCGTCTCGTTTTTCAAACTTGGATTCGTGCGTTAAGAAAAGGCCTTATGAAACTAGTTCTTTAATATTATTACTATTATTCACGTCGTTGTACTGCTCGAATAGAGTTGCTTACCATCTCGCGCTGCCTGAAACAAGCGGTTTTGCACGATGGAGCGGGCCCTCATTTCGCGTTAATTGTACGTGACTACCTCGGCCATTATTTCCCTGACCACTGGATTGGCAGAGGCGGTCCAATTGCTTGGCCGCCTCGTTGGCCCGATCTAAGCCATGCGACTTCTTTTTATGGGGTTACCTAAAATCGTTGGTCTACGAAACACCAGTGGCCAGTCTGAATGAGCTGCAAAACCGCGTGTTTCAGGCAGCGCGAGAAATATCACCAGAGATGGTAAGCAACTCTGTTCGAGCAATACAGCGACGTGAACAAATGTTGTAATTACGTACTCGTCATAAATATAGCTTGAACCTTCTTTTGTATTTAAAAATTTGTTATTATTAAGTTTAACCAATTGATTAAACAGTCATAAGTTGAGATTCAACACTTTTTTTGCGATTTTCAGATTTTTAAAACTGCGGTAGCTCGAAAAATAGTGGTCTGGTGGAAAAATGGTAGTGGAACTTTTTGTTTAGTTTTTGTCGCACATGGAAATCGCAACACCAAGAAGGGGTAGAAATTTTTTGACCAAACTTGGCAGAAACGTTTAACTACTAAAAGGTAGCAATTGATTAAAATTTTAAAGAAAAAGAACAAATATAAACATAATTTTTATTAATAATGGATTGGTCCCCCCCAATTGGTTACACACGCCCTCACTCTTCGTGGCATCGATTCTGGCAGATGGTCGATTTCCTCTTGAGGTATTGTGTCCCAAGCAACCTGTAATTCGTGCAGTAGAGCTTGCAGCGTCTGCGGAGGATGCAGCAAGTCCTCAGTCTTCTCCCCATAACATGCTCGATGGGCGAGAGATTGGGAGATCGGGGTGGCCATGGCAAGAGATTGGCATTATCCTCTGCAAATCGATCCGTAGAACGTCTTGCAATATGGGGACGGGCATTATCCTGCTGGGAAACTGGGTCTTCAACTGCTGAAGAAATGGAAGAATATGGGGTTCTACCACCTCATCCACATATCGCTGGGCGTTCATATTGCCTCGGATTAATAACAAACGGGACCTACTCCCATATGTTACAGCACAGTTTAGTGCACATGCCTCGCTACAGAAAATTCAACATTACGACGTTCCCCACGTGTTCGTCTGACCCTCATATGGCCATCATGCATCACCAAACAGAATCGGGATTCATCACTGAACACCACCCTATGCCACTCTAGGTTCCAGTGCAGTCGCAACCTCACCACTCAAAACGTTGCTGTCGGTGTTGAGTCGTTAGTGGTAACACAAGATGTGGCCGATAGGATTGCAAGCCGAAAGCTCTGATTCTGCGGTAAACCGTTCGAAGGGTTACAGGACGACCTTCGTTAACTAACCATTGATCGGCAATTGATCTGGTACTGGAGAATCGGTCTCTTGTTGCCATAAGTCGAAGATGGCGGTCCTGCATCTCATTTCTTCTTCTTCGCCCCCCCTCGGTTCCTCTTCTGCGACGTTCCTGATCCTCCCTAGTCCATGCCTGATAGCAGCGCATGATGGTGGATTGGTTCCGGTTAAGGCGATTTGCAATTTCTCTGAACGAAAAACAACCTTCGCGCAAACCAACAATACGACCTCTGTCGAATTCGCTTAATTGGCGGTAATTTCCACGTTGGCGCACTCTAGGCATGATCACACCCTCAAAATAAACGATCAAAAGCGAAAACAATAAAGAACTGAACAAAATCTCGCAAAACATACACCTGATAAAATTGTTAGAAAAAACTGAAAGAACTGTCAGATAAGCCATTATCACTTGATCCATATGAATGAAATTTTAATCAATTGTTACCTTTTAGTAGTTAAACATTTGTTATTCATCCGAGGCAATATGGACGCCCAGCGATATGTGGTGAGGTGGTAGAACCAGATATTCTTCCATTTCTTCAGCAGGATAATGCCTGTCCCCATATTGCAAGACGTTCTATGGACCGATTTGCAGAAGATAATGTCAATCTCTTGCCATGGCCACCCGATCTTTCGCCCATCGAGCGTGTTCGGGACATTATGGGGAGAAGACTGAGGAACTTGCAAGATCCTCCGCAGACGCTGCAAGCTCTACAGCACGAATTACAGGTTGCTTGGGACACAATACCTCAAGGGGAAATCGACCATCTGCTAGAATCGATGCCACGAAGAGTGGGGGCGTGTGTAACCAATAGGGGGGGGACCAACCCATATAAATAAAAATTATGTTTATCTTTTGTTCTTTTTCTTTAAAATTTTAATCAATTGCTACCTTGTAGTAGTTAAACGTTTCTGCCAAGTTTGGTCAAAAAATTCCTACCCCTTCTTGGTATTGCGATTTCCATGTCACTGAGTATATATATATGCCACTGAAAATTGTCATAGTAATAAAATATCTAAATTGCCCTTGTTAGTTACAACTATATTTTCGTTCAGTAAAAGCAAGCTATGTCAAATTTGAACCTTTATGACCGGCGACACCAGCGTCCAGCGTCGCTAACGTGAAATCGTGTCAGTACTATGCTAATGCTGGCTGTGTTTCACAGAACTAAATGTAGTAATGTAGTAATATCACCAAAGCCGATACGCGATTGCTGTCAGTGTGGCGTAGTGGTAAAGGATTAGCTTTGTAATGCGATCTTCGGAAGTTCGAATCTTCTCTTCAACTTTACTTTTTTAATTATTTTTTTATGAAAAATGTTTTATTTTTGTAAATCCAATTATGTTATTATTTTCTAAATACACAACATTATTGAATATTGTAGATAAACTACACCAAGAACGCTTGCTCAAGCGCGGATATAATTGTATAATTGTTTGGGTTACTCTTTGAATGCAGATGATAATTCATTGGAATATTTGATTTAAATTAAATTTTTATTTGAGTTATTAATCAGCGTTAAACGATTTAATTTTTATTATTAAATGTGTAACGGCAAATTTAACAGTTAAATAAAACTATTTTATTATTTAGTTTTTTATGAAACCCAAAATACATGTATTTTTGTATGATATGTTTTTAGAGAATAGTAACATAGTTGGATTTACAGACATAAAAGGCTTTCCACAAAAAAAAATTGAAGCTGAAGAGCGGATTGGAACTCCCGAAGTATGCTTTACAAAGCATATCCGCAACCGCTACGACACGCCGGTGGCATTCGCACATCAGATTTGATGGTATTACTACACCATCTCTATAAATTATTTCATAGTTTTTTAAATATATCATTTCATTTGATATTCTAAAACTAAAAAGTAGATCTAATCTTTGTAAAATTAACGTCCCTTCTGCGTATACCTTGTTTTGGGTGCGTTTTTCAAGTTGGGGAGCAGGACATTGCCGAATTCCACAATCGCATGTACTTTCCATATGGAGCGTATTCAAAGTCAGCGCACGGTAAACTATTTTATAATAAATTCTAGAATTTCCAACTTATTATACGTCCTAATAACATAATTACGTAAATTGTTGCATTGTTTGATTCTTACCTTCTCGCCATTTGCTTTCTCTATGCATCGTTCGGTCGCCTCGCATTTATTTCCCGCCAAAACAGTTACCACATCTGTAGAAGCATTCTGAAGTATAGGTATAATAACAAAAATTGAAAGTGAAAGAAAATGAATCGCTACCTCTTCTATATTTTTTAACCAATAGGTAAGATGGTTGTAAGACTCTAGATTTGTAACATCATACATTAATAATATACCCATAGCGCCACGATAATAGGCAGTTGTCAGTGTTCTAAAACGTTCTTGGCCAGCAGTATCCCAAATTTGCAATTTTACGGGTATACCGTCCAGATTAATTATTTTTTGTTTAAAGTCAATCCCTGAAACCAATCAAAACCGTTGAATATTGAATGACACCCTGATTACGTTACTACCAAAAAGCACCCAGACCTTCCTCAAGTCGATTGATTTATGAATAATGCACAGCAACAGGGTGTTTGTATACATTTGATACACAAAAAGCAAAATTACGTACCAATCGTGGATATATACGTGTCATAATAACGTTCGTCACAGAAGCGATGTACCATGCATGTTTTTCCTACATTTGAATCTCCAAGAACTAATATTTTATAGGTGGCCGTAAATTCTAAGGCCATATTTTACCGATCATTCGGTGTTTCTTTTGTATTGTTGCACATCGTGTGGTCAACAATTGATTTTTCGTACAGAAGTAAAGCGCAGTCGCAATAACGAGTAAATAAGTTTTCATGTAGGTTTGGTATTTGTAAATAGAACGTCTGCTTTGGTCTACTCGTGCAGTACGGAATCGATTTCTATTATGTACATTTATGTTGTTTGTAATTCTTTTAAAGTTTACATATTATTTACAAGTATGCTGTAAAACTTATGGTTATGTTTATATTATTTTATACGAAATGTAATATGTTCTCATTATATGCACAAAGTACAATTTATTAATGCAAATGAGATGTACTTATACATGGTGTTTGTATTAATACTAGTCAGCTAATTACTCCTAAATTCCTAGAGATACTTTTCATTTTTCCAACGCATACTTCCAAAAATTTGTTATTGCAAGTCGTAGTTTTTAATGTTACTCAATATTTTTATGTATCATTTGTAAAAACCAATGAAACTAGAAATTATTTGTTTTCGTTAACTAATAAATGAATTTAAACGTCAGGAGTTATTTTACTGAGTTGTATGTTGTTGCTTGGTTGATTTCCACAGCAACTTGTATTTGTAATAATGATGATGATTTGAAAGAGCGAAATCTAGGACTCGGTTTTCCAAGCATCTCTATGCACTTAGGCCACATTTGGCCCATTGTACACCCTAAGAATTTTGCTTATCTGGGGTAATTCCAACTCCAGTAGTGATTTTTAGCGTGTCACACATCGCAGGGGCACGGGACCTACGGCTTTACTTCTTATCCGACAGAAGACGCATTTTGAGATTTTTCCCCGCTAGAAAAATCTCGCCGACCCCAGCCAGGTTCGATGCCGCGTCCCTCGGATCTAAAGGCAAATGCGCTAACCATTAGACCACCGAGGCCGGCGTATTTGTAATAGTTGTATGTTTTGATTGGGCGAGATCTAGAACGCGGTTTTCCAAGCATCTCTAATAGGCACTTAGGTCATATTTAGCCCATTGTACACCTTAACTATGAATTTTACCTATCTGGAGTAGTGATTTTTAACGTGTCGCACATGGTAGTGCCACGGAACCTACGGATTTACTTCTTATCCTACAGACGACCCACTTTCAGATTTTTTCTTGCCGGAAAAATCTCACCGACCTCAACTAAGATAGAAGCCGCGTCCCTTAGATCTATAGGCAGGTGCGCTAACCACTAGACCACCGAGGCCGGCTTTGAAATAGTTACAGTTAGCTTCATATATAGAGAATTTCTAACAAGTAAATCGGGGTAATTTAGATACCGTATTACTATGACAATTTTCAGTGAAGTACATCACAGATGTGTAATTTAGTGTCCAGTCATCTGCCAAGCAAACAGTTCAGTGGGCAACTATAATATTTGTGTACATGATTTTAACTAAAACGTAATTAAGAAGAGAACGAAAATTCTTACATTTAATAGCTATAAATTAATTGAAGGTTCCTGTACGGATTTTAAAGTTTTCCAAAGTAATTGTGAAAATCATGTACAAAGCTTTTTGCTTGACAGATGACAGGACACTAAATTAGATTTGCGTGATGTATGCCACTAAAAATTGCTACAGTAGCAATGAGGTATCTAAATTACCCCTGTTTAATTGTTAGAAACTCTCGGTATATGAAAACAATTGTTGTTACCTATGATTTTTGAATGCATTAATTTGAACACGACCTGCTTGATTAGCAGTGTTTTATCCAGCCTGTATTTTTCCCGATTCCGTAAAAACGCCCATTTGGCGCTAGTTACCCAAGCCGACGTTTATTATATTGACTATTGAAATAATTGTCAAACCTTGCACTATTGGATGATAACATTGATAACAAGCATAATCAAATGCGTTTATTTTAAGAAAATTAATGTAAAACAATTGCATGCGGGAGCACTGCGGACGACGCTCAAACGGTATTCGTAGTTCAACACAATCCGCGCTGGTCAGTAGGTACTTGGTTGGGCGGACCAAAATAGTGGCATATGCAACCGGTCGCGCTTCGGAGGGAACTTAAAACCGTCAGTCCCGGTTGTCATAAGAACATCTCTGACAATGGTAAACTCTATGTAGTGGAACTTCTCTTCTCTGTTCGACAGGTTACGTTAGCCTCCTGCCCGACATACGTGCAACGAGGGCTCATTGAACCTACTCCATTAACAGGCCGTCAGCCTATACAGAAGAAGAAGATAATGTGTAATGTAACTATAAACAAATAAAAATAAATTTAGCATGTACAAAGGTAGTTCTGCGAAATAAGTGCCTATTTAAATAAAAATTATTAAATCCTACTGTAGTCTGTATTTTGTTTCAATGTTTTGCACCACGTAAATACGAACATTTTCATACTACTTTTTCGTCCTCTGGTAGAATGACCTACAACCTTCATTTTCGACGTGGCGCTTCGCCAGTATCATTTGAAATTCAATATTGCCCACGCTGAATAAAAGACTCATCAGCAGGGCGCGATTTCGAAAATACGAAATACTAAATTATGAGGTGGAAGGGTTGGGATGGTTCAGTGGTAAGGTCAGGCTTTGGATGTAATAGTTTAAAAGTTTCCCGGCCGGAATCGCTCCAGGGGTCAATTTTTTTCTGTACTGGGTATCGGCCTCTATTTGTCATTAGGGACCGACTTCATCATTTATTCACGTTTTTCGTCCTCGTTTGCCCCAAAAGGTACTTTTAAACAAAGTTGAGGTTTGGGTTGTCTATATTTACGTATTAAATTTTACCTGTTACAGAACTAATAATAAATAATTTCCAAAGGTAGTAGAAAAAACGAAGCTACGTTTACACAATATGTGAACATTATTTAGTAAAATTTTTTCACTTGAAAAAATCATCATTTAAGAATATAATCCACACATCCTCCATGTCAAATTATTTTGTCGTATATTACACGCATTACCGTTTACATTGACTGCAGTTCCCTTTTCAGCCCTGGAAAGGAATAGAATAGTTTGTCATTGTAAAATGAATGGCCAAGCTAGTTACATTTTAAATTCGAATATAGAATTTTTATTTTTTGCTAAAGCCGGCCTCATATACTTCATGATTATTCATGAATAGAGAAACTCCAAAATGGTGTAAGTTATATACTCACGCCCTTTATTCATTGATTGTCGTTAAAAGTCGAAGGAAAATTAAATAATAAGTACATTTTCTTTCATGTCAGTTCTTATGAAAATATGTTTTTTTGAACATAAGAGCAGGAAACGACATATTGAGACCTTTTTTTTTCTCAATAACTATAAACTCTTTACATTTATGTTACAAATTTGGAATTGATTGTGGATTAAAAAATACACCCTAACTAGGGCTACTTTTTTCCACCACACTTTGTACTTGATTGCCTATGTTTATGTGACTTCTACTTACGATAAAAATAGCATGGCTAGGTTACTTTGGGATATCTGCCTGAAAGAATTTGGTACAAAATTGTTGTTTTTCAATATTATTAATATGCAGTCTTTATATACTGCAAAAATACTGATGTTATTGCAGATTATTTAAAAATAAATAATCTTTTATTTTTCTAGAATTGCAAACACTTTGCTGACTTTCCACTGAAAATTGTATTTAATAGCACAATAATAAAAGGTAGAGGCTGGTGTAGATATGTATAATTATCTACTGATTAAAAGTTGATTAAAATACTGTCGCAGTGGTACACTTTTTCCTACTTAATGCTTCATAAATGAATCTATTGTGAAGGAAACATAACACATAATTGAAAAATAGCTTACTTACATACTGCATCTGGTATTAATATACTCACTTTCAACAAAAATGTAGATGCAGCCCTACTGGTTGTAAGACCAGAACCATTAGATAGATTTACAAGTACCTCCTGAATACATGCATTGCAAAAATTAATACAATATAACTTGTGCTTAAATATTTTTATTGTAACTTATTTGGTTCTTAATTTAACACTTAAAACTAGTATTTGAAGAATAAATGACTAAATAATATATCAAAGGTTATAGTTAAGTAAAGCGTACATTATCCAAGCTGTGATGGTTTAACATCGGTGGTGGTTGCTGATTGTTGTGTTGTTTGTTGTAACAGATTTTTACTGAACCACGGCGGCCTTGGCTTTTTCATCTCTACTATACGTTTGCCTTCCCAATATTCTGCAGGTTTCTCATCCTTTTCGCCATCGTACAGTACTACAACTTCCTTCTCAACAGGAGTAAGTCCTAATTCCGTTTGAATTGCATCTTGCATAGCTTTTGTTTCATCAATTACTTTCTTGTAACATGTTGCTGTAAAAGGATAACTACTGTAGTACATTTATTGCTATGTACTTACAAAGTTCTATAAACTAATGAAGTTATTTTAAAACTTAATAATGGAGTAGTGCTCTGGTTGTTAACAGAAATGAAGCCAAATTTATTGTGCGTTATTTTGCACATACAAACAGCATTTCATAATAAAGGGTAAAATTGTTAGAATTTTTCATATAAGTTGGACAATTCAGTTGGAACTGTGCTATTTATTTTATCTTTTGCGATATATGTTTTAGCATATTTTATGGACAGCCTATATGCTTTGAATACATGATCCCCTTCTAACATCTGTGTACCTTATTCTCAAAAATAATACTCAGGGAAAGCGCACTGCTCATGAGTCAACGCAAACGTGTGGTAGAATTACTACTCTATCATGACTGCTAATACCACTATTAAATTACTATTATTATATCACTAAACAACATGTTGTGGCTAGATAAATTAAGATCCTATCTTTAAAGTAGCAAACCAGAAGTGAAAATTTGTATATATTTATTTTCTCATAAAACAGGATAGAAGGTTTGGCTTACTTTAAAATACAGAGTGCCCATTTTAAAACTCCGAGCCTATATTTTTTTAAATAGGCAACACACAATGCAACCCCAGATCACTATGCATTTCTACCATTTTTTTTTTAATTGAGATCAGAGTTGTTTTACAGTACATGTAATGATTAAGTACAAATTTAAGGTTACGTTAATAACTCAAATTTAATATTTGACAACAATAACTACAATAATAATTTAATAGGAACATAGTACAAAAACTAACGAAGCAGGTGTTCAAATTGCCTTCCCCCTTCGTTTTCGCAGAGTATAATTCTTCTACGCATCGAACCTCTAACACGAGCTAACATTTCCGGTGTGATAGAGCGACAACATTGAATTATCCTTTCGCGTAGATGTTCTTCATTTCGAATGGGCACTTCATAGACATCATTTTTTACTTTGCCCCACAAAAAGAAGTCTAGCGGAGTCAAATCGGGACTACGGGCAGGCCAAGGATGCAATGCACCTCGTCCAATTACGCGTCCCTCAAAACGTTGGTTAAGATAATTTCTCACATCCCTATGAAAATGCGGAGGTGCACCATCATTTAAAAACCACATGCTATTCTGTACGTTTTGAGGAACTGTTTGGAGGAGAGCCGGTAGTTCATTAATTAAGAAATTTAAATACATTTCACCATCTAAATTTCCATTAAAGAAATGTGGACCTATTACAAAATCGCCAATAATACCGCACCACACGTTAAGAGAAAAAATTCTCTGAAAATGAGTTATCCTGATCCAGCGGGGATTGTCTTGGGCATAATAGTGGCAGTTATGTCGATTAACCATGCCGTTGTTTGAAAACCTGGCTTCATCACAGAATAATACCATATTTAAAAATTCCGCATTGACGTTTAATTTCCGTCTAAGAAATTGACAATACTGAACACGATGCTCATAATCCCTATCTTCAAGATTATGTATGGTATAAACATGGTAGGGGTGAAATTTGTTCGCCTTAAGAATATTGAAAACAGAACCTTTGCTAATGTTTAAGGCATTTGCAATCGCTCTTTGACTTGTATGGGGATTATTCGTAACCATTTCAATTACAGCTACTTCGTTATGTTCAACCGTAACTTGCCGTGCCCTTGCTTTTGGTTTTGAAAATTGCCCATACTCTTGTAAATTCAGAAGAAGCATTCTAAATGTTTTGTCTGTTGGAATTCGTCTACCTGGGAAGCGTTGCGCATACAAAGTACTGGCAGCACTCGCATTTTTTCAACATTCACCCAGAATTAGAAGCATGTCCACTTTTTCAGCGTTGGAATACATTTTTAACCAAAGATTAACGTTCGATAATCTTTTTTTTGCACGTTCAAGTAATGTGGCTTAACGAATTTGATTAGTAAACTGTCAAGTTAATGTAAACATGATTGCCCTGATCTTAATTATAGAAATATTTTGTTTTAAAATTATAGTCGGCATTGACATGTATCGTGTGTTGCCTATTTAAAAAAATGTAGGCTCGGAGTTTTAAAATGGGCACTCTGTATTTGTATCTACATAAAAATTTAATGTTTTTACAAAGTTACCTACAGGTATGTATGCTGGAGATCATATTCTACATAAACTGCATTCTAGTTAAAGAAAGGTTTATTTTTACAAGAATTTGAAAAACTATGTATTTTTCCCAGCAATGGAAAAACCATTTCACTCAAGCAAATTTCAAACATGTGGTTTCCTTCATATCTTTTTAAATTGTTTTGATGAAATAATTTATGCAAATCATTCATCAAAGGATTCATACGTTTTCCTATTTTTCAACAAAATTATTGTGGTATATTTACTCTGCATGAATTGTACTACAAGGGCTCTTCTCTTCTTCTTCTCCTATGGATTATCAAAAGTTTTAAATTTGGTGAGTTGTTACATGCTTGTTTTTGACGTTACAATATGAAAAATCAGAAGTTAATATCACTTCTGGTTATAACCGAGGTGATAGGTATGCACTGTTAGAATATCATATCCAACTTAAAGTTTGTATGTTACATTGCTATGCAAGCAATGTTGCATGTAAACCATATAGGTTTAGTAATGTAATATAAAAATAAACAAGATATCTGTTAGTTCCTCTGCTACAAACAAACCTGTTTAGGGATTATTATTGGAATTATAGAAATGTACCTAAAGGTAGTGTGTATCGTCCACTTTTACCAAAATTTTGATAAAAAGATTCACTGCGTTTGCAATACTGCAGCTAATATGAAAGAGTTGTTTGTTACAAATAAACCTTGTGTGCTTTCATTCGATGGTAGTATGGTAGTATTTTTTAAGCTACATATTTGTTTGCAAAGTGTTTCAAAAATACAGCAACATATATATGTTACTACAGTACTTTCAAAAATTTTTAAACTTTATATATGTGTATATTTTCAATAAAATAAACTTATGGTAAATAATTCATCCTTTTTACACAAACAAGATATTTAAAAGTCATTTTAAATTTAAACTTAGTTGGTATTATTTTAATATGTAGAAAAAGTTATGAAATAAAATACCTTCAAAGGAGGTACTTTTACATGCATAATGTTAAATTAAAATAGGATGCTGTTTCACATCAGTTATCAGTGCCACACTAAGTGAATTTTATCAGTTTAAATATTAATTAACTCCCTTTTATGTGCGTGCAATCTCAAGAAATTAAAACCCTACTTTCTTGTTTGTAAAGTTTCGAACAACAGTTTTATATGATAGTCAGTCTTAATAGTTTCGAAATGTATTATGCAATTTAGTTCTGGCTTTGTAAACTCATAATATCTAGATATAGAAAATACATAAATGATGTAATCATCACGTTTTTAAAAAGAAATTTAACTAATTAGTTGTAATAAATTTGCAATTTTAATGTAGGTACTCTAATTTTATTTTTGCACTAACTGTAATTATTTTGAGATCAAAACAATTGGCTATAAATTTCTATTGCGCAAGTAGAACTTAATTAATGCAACTACTTCATAGTTGCTACAATTTTGTTTTTAACAGTTCACACGCTGTTCGCAACTATAACTTGTCAAGCATTCATTTATAGTTACACAATTACTTACGGCATAGTACTCCAACTTCGTGGTCATCTCCGCAAACATTACAAACCCGAAGTGTCTTTTTTGGAAGCAGAATTTTTAAAACATAATCGGGGTGTCCAAATCTTCGCTTCCAACGTTTCTCAATTGTCCTTCGATTCCGGGGTACTGCCCACAAAAAACCATCGCCTAGTATGTCTTTAATTGTAATACTTTTACTTTCAGAGGGCTGTGGATGTAAATCCAAGCTTGCAGCGGCAAGACAAAATCCATCTGTCAAATAAAAAGTGAGGTTACGTCTACAGGCGATTGTGATAAGATCGAAATCATGCATTTTTACTAAGTATTATGTAATAAGCCTTACCTGGCGGAAATCTTTTCCCAAAAAATGTCGCAATGGCAAAGTCCAGTCGCTGCATAGCGTGGTTAAAACGGTTTAATAACGAAGCAGCCATGATCCCCACGTTTTTCAATCAGCTGTAGAGGGACGGTAGGTGCCCAAAAAGTGGTGCTGGTGGAAGGCACCGTGCCGTTCCTTCACGCGGTCGCGTTCACTGTCTCACAACAGGCTTGACGATGGCTTGTTTAGGGTCTAGTAGGCTCTGTGTTCGGGTGCAAGAGAAATTGTGTCAGTTGGGACAATCACCACAAGTTCGAAGAAAGACTACCACTAATTGTGCCCGGTTTAAATTGGGAGTTTTGACACCTTACAGGACCATTTTAAAACAATGCCAGGTAAGTTTTAATTCTGTTCGTTTATTAAAGTATAGGTTTATTTTTTTGTGCTAAAACCCAGTTTTGGGTTCAAAATCTAATATGCCGCGCAAAAGTGTCCTAAAACTGTTTGTCCGCTATTTGCAGGGATTGTTGATTATTTTTAGTCACAATCACACATAATTTTTAATGTGCGGCGTACTAATACTTATGTAAATACATAATTAATGATTGGTTATACTCAATTTATTTAGGGGTCACTAAGTAAAATATAATAATTTAATAAGATGTTAATCGAATATAGTTATATAGTTTATTATATGTAATTACTAAATATGAAGTTTGGACGGGCTACATGTATTTGAAATTGCAGCTCTTCTGAGTTCTGGCGCGTTTGCCTGTTGCCACATTGTATGAATTATTTTTAGTTTAGTATTCCGTATAAGTAATGGTTCATATATATTTTAATTTTACAATTTTTGCTGAAATACAGTATAATAGTTTTCTAAAAGTGAAATCACGCATTGATAATTTCGTGATTGGTTACCAAATCTGCAAAAATTAGTTTTGTTTCGGTTTAAAGCAATTTTTTTCAGGCTTGTTATTGTGGAGAACAAGCTGTGTTGATATGGAATTTCTTTCAACAAATCGGTTTATTTATGTAACTAAAACAACTACTGAAGGATTACTCTGTAATATCGGTACTTCTTTGCGTTTTGGCAACAATGCAGAATGAAATGGTGCATGCGCAATAGGCTTGTAGTTTTTCCACTTTTTCAAATGCCCACTATTCCGCAATCTTTTTACTTAAACTGATTGGTTTCCATACACATATTTTCAAGTCATATTGTTGAACGTTACATAAGTTTTGTTGAAATTTAAGTGAGAACCATCATTGAAATACCATGCTAATTAAATTACGACTAAAAAGTAGGCTAGCAAGCGGATCTAGTTGGGTTCTTGAAAAATACTGAGCATAATTCGTACAACTTTCTCAATTTCTATCTTTGTCGTTACTTTCTTTTAAATAATGTGTTGTCGATTAAATACCTCAGTATCGCTATTACAGTTATTGTTTCATTATGGATCCTTTGATTGATGTTTAACAAATAGCAAGTGTATTTGTTGCCGTGAACAAAGAATTTTATAGAAAGCAGTTTTTCCCCGAAAAATGTTTAAATAAATTTGTTCTAATCAGCGACGAACCTACTGTATTTAACATTTTGATCATTTTTTAACACCCTCTATACGGTAACAGAATTTTCATAATACTGAAATATGACGAATAATAATAATGGCAAGAAATGAAACATAGACACAAAAGTTTGTGTCATTGAACTTCTTATAAGTATTACGGTCGAATAGTAGTTTTTAATTACATTATTGGATTTAAAAAGATAATTTGTACCTACGTATTGGTCTATTGCGGTAATAAGTAGTATAATTACAGTTTCTATTTTTCGACACATTTCGTCAAAATTGATCTTTGCATGTTCATGTTCATTAGACTGTTAGTCAATCTATCTTTGTTTATAGTTGACCGATAGAACTTTTTTTTTATTAATATTAACGTCGAAAGTTTCTTTTATCATGAAGCAAGAGATATATAAATTATTACAAAAAGGTAGTTTTGCAGAAGTTCTTAGAAATTCCATTTAATAGTAAATTGTAGGACTTACATCCGTCTTTGGTGGATTGGGATCGTTTTTAGGGGATTTAAAATATCTTCACGGTCTTTCGTAGTAAAAAGATTTACATACTTAAATATTATCATTATAAATATATCATAATATACTGTATTTGGCAAATACTTCGGAAGTTTTTCTTATTCTATAAAAATCAAGGGGAATGACTGAATGGTAAAGCATTATTGTATTCGTTGTTTTAGAACAAGTATGTCTTGGTGAAAACGTTCGATTTATTCAATCCTTGCCCTTCTTAGTAGTGATATTTGGGATTTATTTTAAAATACATTCACACTGGAAAATTGGAAATTATGTGTCAACTCACGATGTAGTGATGTTAAAAAACAATTCCATTTTTAATTTTGCAATAATTTTGAATTGCAGTTTGATTTAAGAATTAAATTAATTAAAATTTTAATTTGTTATAAAGATTAAAATGTACTTTTCCCCTTCATTTTAGCATTAACTTGTGAAAGCGAATCCTCTGTTAAGCGATGTTTGGTAGAGATATTTCAATAGAAAACGATGAAATGTGTGTAAACACTAAACTGAAATGTTCAAATTTTATTTCACCATAAGAATACGGCATTCCAAAAGGAATGTTGTTTCAATCAAATAAGGTAGGAAATTAAATATTATTCTGATCACATTGATTTAGACCATCTGCAGTGTCTATGACGTAATTTTTGGTTTCTATTTTTTTACGTGGATTTCCTAGTTAATTTTAAAATTGTACTGCTGTTGGTAGTTTTTAATGTTTTCTTAAATTTTTTGTTAAAGTATCGCGTTAATTTTAGTGGCAATGTTACTTTTTATATTTATAGACTGCATATATATATATATATAAAATAATTATTTAATTGATTTTTTATGAAATATACTCCTAAGTAGGTAGGAGAAAAATAAATTCATAAAATCAAGTTATTGGTTTAAATAAATATGTTTAGTTGTGAAACTATTGTGTATAAAGAAAAATAGA
>JABXWE010030435.1:0-23073 GCA_014611495.1 Limonius californicus
TATATATATATATATATATATATATATATTTCGTTTTAGTACAATAAGTAGGGTAGAAATATAATGTTATTTTTGTTCTTAGACTGTCCCTACAAAGGTTATACATTGAAAAAATAACAACACTTGGAAATGGAAAATATACATTAATATCGAAATTTTGAGTTAAAAGTGTAACTATTTTCCCTTATAACGAAATTTAAATTGTCGCTTCATTAATTACGTAAGCACTTTACATTTTAGAGTATCACTTTAATCTCGAAATGTCAAGTGCTTCTTCTTCGTCTTTATAATGTAGGTTAATTCTGACATGTCTATCACGGTGTAGTTACTCTCTTGCGTAAACCGATATAACGAATTATTTGAAACCACGATAACCGTATGTTAATCAAAAACAGCAATCAACGTTGTTTCTGTTTTCTCTTTTATATCGTAAATATTTAATTCGATTAGTTCGATTTTCAATCCACACAAGAAGAAAACATTTTTTGTAAAGGCGAAAATTTTAAGTACATAATTGGTGTTCTATTACATCTCTGTAAATAATTGATTTGTTTTATTAATCATCATCTACTGCAAAACCAAACGTACTGTTCTGTCTATGATCTATATTGAAGAAAATCTTATTAAAAAATTACTATACCGATGCAATTGCTATTAAGTTAATAAGTACGCAACTGAGATTAAATAAGCAACACGGATTGACCATAATTGGGTCTCTCTGGACAGCGCTGATTGCTGTCGACACTAATTCGGCCTAATAACATTTTCATCTGTTGCGTTAACTTCTTCTACTTAATTAATTTCCTAAATAAGGTCTTTTCTAAATGAAGATCTCAGCAGGGATTTTCGTTACTTAATTTTGTTGGCGCATATACAGGGTGTCTCAAATTCAAAACTTCTGGTTATCAATGCTTTTTCCTCATCTACATCTATATGAAAATTAAGGTTGGTTATTATCTGTTTCCTGTATCTTATAATAACAACAATACTATTAATTTATTTCGATAAATTTTTGTTTCTAAAAAGCTTTTAAAATAGTGGTGCCGATGAAGTTGTCAAATGGTTAAAACAGGAAGCTTCCATTATTCTAAGGGCTTTGGTAAGAAATCAGATTTCGAACCTAAGAGAAGTATTGGGAATGGATGTGTGTAAAATGAGTGGCATAAGTTCTAGGAGCTTAGTTTAAGGTAAAATGTCCCCACTACATCCTAATTAACAAGCACTGAAGTAGTGATAAAAGGGAAGCCAATCATGTATATACAGGGTAGGCCCCGCTTAAAAGTGATTGACGCAACCCAACATAGGACGCTTATGCGGGTCGATAGACCAGAAAACTAAATATAAAGTTGAAAAAAAATGCATGATGAAAATCTTAGATACACTCCTAAACTATTTCTCTACATAGTAACCATTCGAATTTAAACATTTTGTATTTCGTGGTACGATCGTTTTTGTATACTTTCGTAATAGAAGGTTGCTGTCTGTAACGAAAACCAATTTTATACCGTCGTCGTAGAGAAAACGGTCGTGGGTTCTAAACATTCTTAAAACGGAGGAAAAAATGGTAGCCATTCGACGATAAGTTGAAACTACAGAGCGGATGGTTAGAAATATCCCAATAGGATTACTCAAAGGGCTGCACAGTGCAAGCAACCGCGTGCGATCAGGCGTTATCGTACAAAAGCACGACTTCAGAAATCAGCAACCCTCGCCTTCTGTTCCGAATCGCCCTTTTCAACTTTCTTAAGGTCTCACCATACACGCGTGCATTAATTGAGAATCAACCAACACTATATGTATATAAAATATATATTTCACAGAGCAACTTATAGGGCCACATTAAGATGTATTGATTTAAAAAAAATGCTAACCAGTTATTTACAAATATTCGTGGTCTAATCAAATCTCGACTTAAATCTCGATTACCCACATATTAAGTAATTTGTAGCTTAAGGCGTATCAAAATTGCAATCATAATTACATAACAGCAAACGGCGAGATTCCCATCGTTTATTATTGATGTCCGGAGGCAGCCGTTTCAGGAGCGCTCCTGAGGGTAATCAGATAGGGATAACTTTCAAAGACCCCAAATTTAGAACTTTGTTTAGGATTTTGCGCTGGCAAAAATGAAAATAGGAATTTGTGTCAGGGCTGTCGAAGTACTGTTGAAGTTTAAATAGTGCTTTTCCTCAGAATAAGTTTTCTAAAATTGTTTTAAGTTAAAAATATTAAATACATAAACATTAAAATATATTTAATATCTTTCGGTTATTACGCCACACGTGTACAAGAAAAGCGTGATTTGACTTTAAACGCACAAAACTGTCGGTACTCCAACTTTAAAATATAACTTATGATAGATGACCTAAAAATGTCCAACTCGTACTAAAAGGATATGGAAGTAAAAGTCATAATAATTTCGTTCTAATATTTTATTATGACAAAATTGGCATGGTCAGATAGGCAAGATAAAGTTAGAAAGCAAACGTTTTGCTTTACAATTTCAAATCAGATTGAATGGTGTTCTTGCACAGTATTTCCTAATTTGATGGTTTGGTAGAAAATATGACAACGTCAACCGTTTTCAAAACGTTTAGTAGAAGCAAAATTGACAACCGCAAAGTGTTATCCACTTCCATTGAAAGAAAAAGAGATATTTTATAGGATGTGACTGTTTCCGCCAGTGCTCATAAATTCCTTAGATAATTTGTGTTGCCAAATGATGAGATTTTTAAAATTTAAGTTTAAGACAACTCGAAAAATCATTTCAGATAGACATTATTACTGCATCCGTAATCTAAAAGACGATTTGGCCCTCCACAATTACTGCCCATGTGTGGATGTGAATAGAGTCGTAACACATGTGATTACATTTTGCCATACATTGCGCGTCAGAAGTACGGAAAATACATTTAAAGAAATTATTTTTTGTAAAAATCTTGAAAGACGTCTTTTTTAAAAATGTACTTTTGTATGTCAAAATCATTTTCCTCCGTTCATTTGTTCTTAAGTGATGACGTCTTCATCATTTTCTTTATGGCAACCCCATTTTTTCTTCCTTATTTTGATATATCTCCTCACCAGTTAAATGGCGGTATAAAATAATTAATTGTGCGTCACAGAACAATCTTTTTGAGAAAAATACACATAAAGTTCAAGCATTCAGAATTTATTGATAATGAAAATTAGATTATTATAAAAAAAATTACCTTCTTTTTTCACATTCATACTACCCTTGCCCCTTCCCCCGGAATTACCTAACGGAAATGTTCAACGATTAATCAGTTGGCATTGACCAGCACGTGTGCAAACACTTTGTATCGTAAGCTCTATAATTTCCGGTCCTAGACTTTCCATTTCTAAACAAATCCGAGGGTTTAAAATTTTAAATCGTCTAAATGTTTTGGCCTGCTAATGTAAAGTCGAAATTTCACATGACCCCATAGAAATAAACCTAGCGGTGTTAAGTCAGGTGACTCGGCAGGACACTCGAGCGGTCCTCGCCGCCCTAATCATATATCAGGGAACATATCGTCAAGAAACTGCCGGATTTGTACGCCAAAATAGTGACGAACTCCATTTTGTTAAAACCTACTGCTTGGGTGGGGCACAACAGGATCTTCATTGTTTGGAAAAAGAATTACTAGAGCTGGAACTAGCCCAAAACGCCAAAAATTTAAATTTAAACAGATGTGGTGCGCTATTTTTATTATAAATACATTTTGAATTTGTTGAACTTTGTGTGTATTTTCCCAAAAAATTCTTATGTGCTGCACTAATTATTTTACATCACCATTTTACTGGTGAGACGATCTATCAAAAAATAAGAAAACAGTGGGGCTGTCATTTCAAAAAACTAATGATGACGTTATTACTTAAGATCAAATTAATGTTGGAAAATAATTTTGACATACAAATGTGCATTTTGAAGAAGCAAATCGACGTGTTTCAGGATTTACAAAAAAATCATTTATTTCAGTAATACTTGGTATGTTCCATACTTTTGACGGGCACTGTATATGTTAGCGGTACTTGCCTTTGTTTACTTAATTTATAAGGTGAACATTATTAAATAGAAAGAAAACAAAATTATGCAGTGAGAAGCTAAGTATTTGTTTGTTTTTACAGCTGCCATTTAACGTACTTTGATCCTTTTTTTTCAACCGTGGGTGTAATGTTGAAATGATCAACAAAATTGACCAAATTAAGCAAAGAAACTTAAGAAATCCTTGGAGAATGGAGCCGAAATATGGTTGCAGTTCATGTTATGGAAAATGATGCC
Source organism: Limonius californicus (assembly GCA_014611495.1). Lineage (NCBI taxonomy): Eukaryota > Metazoa > Arthropoda > Insecta > Coleoptera > Elateridae > Limonius > Limonius californicus. The sequence goes on from JABXWE010030435.1 coordinate 4,283, forward strand.
TGATTATTTTTATTAACTGAACTGAAGACGCAAATAATTATTGACATAAAGTACAATGTATAGTAAATGTAACAATGATATCGGCTACAAATAAAAGGTTTTATCTTTGGTGTTCATGGAATTAATGATCCTCAATATAAAGTAACTTTGCAAAGAAGTTTTCTTGAAATAATCAAATTACTTATTCGCCACAACAAGGTTTTCGTTTTAAGTTTGCGTTTATTTTGAACATTTAAGATTTCGCAAATGTGTTATTTAAACATGCTGTACCATAAAAAAATCTGTAGTATCCAGTATGGGTAATATCACTATTTGATGGAAAAAGTAGCAATTTGGAGGTTCCATTCCCACGAAAAAAGGATAGTATCAAGGAAGTTACGGACGTCTACAGCTTGTTCGTCAGATTGTAATGAAGTTTCAAATATAAAAACTGTTCATTGAGAAAGTAAACTCTGTAAATAGTCGAGGAACCGGAAACGGAAGTTACACGTGTTTTTTGACACCGTTTTTAGAAACTCTAATTTAAAATCATTCACATCAAAGTGGAGTACCTATTCATTATTATAGTAAATAAAATATGATTTCACCTTCAAAAACATGTAATTTTCGTACACATACAACAGCCAGAAAGTTTAATTTAATTTTTTGTTGGAAAGGGGTCTTTTATTTATTTATTTATACGCTGTAATTAGTTCTCAATCTTAAAACAATCTTATGGAAAGACAAACTGTGAACTTTGAGCTTGAATTATGATCCTATACTTGTTCTCTTGGCGTGGTAAACTCGTTCTAATTAAACTGTTTCGTTCGTGTTTTTGTTACTCCAACGCGTTGCTAATAATTTTTCAAAAATCTTTTTTCCATTATGAATTTAGTTAATCCGCATATATTAAGTATGACGAAAACAAAATAATAAAGTCAACCAAAATTGAGAAAAAGAAATATAACAAAGTGGAAAACGAAAGGCTTAGAGACGATAATACTAAACAGGGATACAAAAAAGAAATAACCAGAAGATTAAGCGTGTTGGAAATATTGGAAGAATACATACGGCATAGAAGATATTGAAAAACATATACAGGACAGAAATAAATAAAAGGAAACCAACTGATGAAACAATTCCGAAAAATAGAGACAAAGGAGAAAAATAAAGTATGAAGAATTACAACATACCTAAGAAAAAAAATCGAATGGATTACGCATGAGGAAGAAAGAAACAGTGAAAGCAACAAACAAACTGAAGTTGGAACAGTATATTGCAGAAGAATCTCAAAGCCAGTGATAAACCGAGTTGCTGAAGGAAAGCAAAGAGATCATTTCAGGAGTCCCAGATACAGGAAGGCAGTAGTTTAGAGTCAAATTACAAACAAGAGTATATACAAAAAGATGAAAATATTCGACATAAGTACAACAAAGAAGAAGATAGCGGTTCAACAAACATGATTATCAAATAATTTGCTTCTCTATGGTAACATTTAAAATGTTTTTAAAAATTCTAGAGGATAGCTTAAGAAGAGAGCCTAAAATAGAACTAGAAGTACAACAAACGGCGTTTGGAAAATACTGACAAATGCCAATACAAATTAGGACAGTAAGAATCATCTTAAAGAAGGTAGAAAAGTCTGTACATAATTTGTAGTTAATATTTTAGAGTTTTTGGTACAACAGTAAGGAAAAGGTTACGATATATATTAGAGGAGTAACCAATAATTAAGAAACTCTATCAAAAGAAGAACGAGATGTACACAATCAGATATTTTTAATATAAAACAAAGAGCTAGGCGACCAACCGATTATACAAAATATACGATGTAGTTACCTGGGAGTTGAAATATCGAGATGTAAAAATCTATATCAAGAGGTTCGAACCTAGGCAAATAAAGCCTCAGGAATATCGGGTTACCTAAGAGATCTCATCTGGAGAAATAAGTGTATATCCATAGATAGCATAGTCCGCATTTACAAAAACACTGTAAGACCAGTGGTAACGTACACCGCAGATACCCGAGCAGAAACCTCAAAAAAATATATACAAAGGACTCCCGAAATGAAAACTTTAAGAACTATTAAGGGAATAAGATTAAGCGATCAAGTAAGAAGCGCATCAATATGAGAAGAACTTAAAGTCCAAAATGTGGGAAGGTTCACAACAGCGAGACGTAGACATTGGAGGGACCATGTTGGAAGAATGGAAAATGATCGCTGAGCAAGTTGGGCAAAAGATGAAAGACCTAACACAGGGAAACCACCTAAAAGATGGCACTAAAGTTGGACCTCCATATCTCAAGAGGCTTAGCAAAACAGAAAAAATAAGACAAAGTCTTAAAACAAAGAAGAAGAAAAACAAGAGAAGATGTAGGCGAAATCAATTACTGCCAATACATGGCAATAATTAATGCCATGGAAACGAAAACGCCGAAGGGAGTGGTAGAATACCGCCAGATAAGTTTTGTATACTTATAAAGTTTATACAAGTAAAGACATCACGCTAACGGCAACCACAGTATGGTGATTATACGGACACATAACCTTCACGTCCCACTATTAGGTAGTGACACTCTTCTCTACTCTGAGGGGGCCTACAATTTAACGAATTCAAACGATAGAAGTATAGAGTAGGTTTAGGCTTTAAAAAGGGGACCGCGGTAGAGTAATGGCCTCAGCGCTTGGCTTCGGAGTCATTCTACCAAAGTCAGGTTCGAATCCTGAGCACTGCACTTTCCCAGGGTGTTTGTGGTGTCTGGGGCATGGTGTTTTTCAAGGGTGGGGCATGTTAGACCTGTGAATAGCACGAAATGTGCTGAGCCGGGATAAGCTGGGAGGGATGGGAATCTTGGAGTTGCCTTTGGCAACTCCACGATTCTTTAAATAAAAAAAAAGGCTTTAAAATGTTAGGGTTTTCAACCGGACTAAGGAGTTGTGTTTGGTAGTTGCGCAACTAGATTTTATTCGCTGGATCTGTGTTGCTTGGAATGAAATCCTAGGATCTTCAAGACATGGGTAAATAACATTGAAAAACGAAATCCAAAACACAAACAAAACGAAAATTATTAAATTACAAAGAACAAGGAATATCCAAAGAGAAGAATATGTTGTAATGCGGAAACATTAGAGGAAGTGGCGACAAAGTCGCATGAAGGTGATATAATAGTAAATTACCACATAAGGAAGAATAGAGGAATAAATTCAATAATTAGAAGGCTAGATATAGATGCAGTGGAACAACAAATAAGTAAATTGAGTACAGAAAATACTAGGAAATGATATGCACGCAGTGTGGGAAGGGAAATCTAGAAAGACAGAAGAAAGCCGAGGAAAAAAATAAAGAAAAAGAATTCTATGTTACACTGTAGAAAATCAATTGTAATTAAAAAATTGAGATTAATAGTATGAAAATTTTGTGAAACAACAAACACAAACGATTATATTTAGTGAAAATTTGGCTGGGAAACCACAATATAAATGGTTTATATAACATATGGTCTTAAGAACATAAAAATGTCTTTGCATTTTCTCCCAGAAAGCCTAAAGATATAACATAATTACATTGCCAATGCTGAAATTCCCTAGTTATTGCAAAAAAATCCTCTTAAAATCAATGTTCGCGCTTCTACTCCTTTCATGAATGTATACTGAAGTTCTAAGATCGCTGAGTGAAGTAATAATATTGTTTTTTATTTTGATCCTCGTCATTCAACTCAGAGATCGATCACCAACAAGCAATTACATCACAAGATTAAAAGCAAGCATCATCATCTGCGGCAGCGTAATTACACCTGGAAGTAGAACTCTTCGGAGCTGCAGGCCAATAATAGTTGACACACCGAGGCGAGCCTTTAAATGGAAAAAAAGAACACCATGCGGACTTTTATAATCGAAAAATATTTTGATTCACGCTGACCTAACCCAGTTTAAGCGTTGTACGTACAACGTCCGTGGCTGCGGCCGGACCAAGAGGTAATCCTCCGGAGTTCGCTGACCGCGAAGAAGTTAACAGTACCGGTCTCGCCCGCTCATGTGTTGTGAAATTAAATTCCATTACACATTATGCCCATTAGTCCACTTCACTTTTTGCTGCTCTCTGGCCTGAACTGGAATTTGCTGGGCGAAGCTTTGCTCTATTCTGCAAATGTCAGATATGGGGATGAAGCTCCGATGAAAGGGCACTGTTTATACGTGTTTCGGCGCATTACTTCAGCTTAACTTAATACAGGACGCTCGAATACGCGCCACTTACGGATTCCAAATTGGACGTTGCTTTGCAGGATTGCGGGAACCCGCTCTTTGGAATTTCGCTTCCCATCAGTTTTACATCAACTATTTCAAAAGGAAACACGTAAACCCAAAATTTGTGGTTGCTTCTAAAAGAGAGCGTTGCTCTGGTGAGAGGCTTCTTTCAGTAATGCTTGTTTACTTCACTTTTTAGCGCTTAGAAGAGCAAATACATATAAAGAAATTTAATTTCCTGTACCAGAGGTATAGCTACAGGGTAAACCAAAGTGGCGGCAAACGGGAGGTTCTTCTTGAAGTACTGAATATAATATTCTAATATAATTTAGTTTTGGATTTTCCAGCTTTATGATTATATGATTAGGAATTTACTTTGCTATGTTGTCAAAAAACGCCAAATATAATTCCACATTGTTGATAATTCTACTATTACAATTTTGGAGTGTTTTGGAATTTTGTGCGTTGCTTTACTGGTTATAGCGAAATCATTCTTTGTGGTAAATTTCTATAACTCGTATTTTATTAAACTAAATAACTATAGAAAATAGTAGATGTTAAACCTTTCCGCTTTGTTACAAGATATTCCTAAAATAAAAACGTTCAAAAATTTTAGAACCAGCAATATGGTCCAAAGCGTGGCACTGTGCAGATTCGAAACTTGGCAGCTCTCGGAGCAACATTAAAGCCAACTAAAAGTCTTGAAAATGGAAGATCAAGAAGAATACCCCGAAGAAAAAGAGTCTGAAATACAAGAACACGCAAAATAATGGATGCAGAAAAGGACATAGTCAAAGAAATTGAAAAAAGACAACTCTTGTGGTACGGCCATCTCCAAACAATGGTCAACAACAGACTCCCGAAAAAACAAAAGGTAGAAATGAGGAAGTAAAAAGCATAAAGCAAAAGTGAGAAATTCAACGGGACGCTTGGATGAACAGGAAAGAGTGGAAAGAAATATTGAACTCCAGAAAATCCAGATAGAAGTTAGGAAACGGCAAGACGAGTTTGCACTCGAAGGTAAGTAGTACACTGCTAGCAGTGTACGCAATCCAGAGATCAGGACCCTATACCGACTACGCAGGGAATTAAAAAATTTGTCCGACCCCTACAGCAATTTGAACCGGAAGCATTTGGACGATTACATTCAAAACTTGACTTGACTCTCTTACTGCTGAGACCTCGCAACCCCCTTGCGTATCTTGAAGGAAATTTCGGAATAAAATAAAATAAAACATGTTTATCGGAAAACCCATTAGTTGCTTAGAATTTGACGGACATTGAAAATGAGATTGCTGGAGCACTTTTCTATTAACCATGCCGCTGTTAGACCCTGAAATATTTTCAAAGAAATTCTTCAGAACCAAAATGAAATAAGATTAAAAGTACTGCAATGGTATGCGACGTTCTTTTGGGGGCTGCTACTACAAATAATAGACACCGTGATCTAAAAAGTAATTGTTCCCCGGTATAATTTGACTGTACAGTGGCAGTCCTGCGCTTTTGAAGATGTCGTATATAGAAGGAAAGTATTCATATTAAAAAAAATCAATTTTGAAATTCGAATAGAAATCTCCTATTTAAACCCATAACTCAAAATAGTGGGTTTGAGAACATCCCTATCAATGGATTTGTACAATGCGTGTATGCATAAGAATACCGTCAATATCCCGGAACCGCTAGTTAGATTTTGAAGCGTTTGAAACCAAGAAATTTCTAAAAATTTACTAGGAACTTAATAACACTTCTCTTTGGCAGCATTCGTTTCCAAGAAGGAATCTGCAACTGGAATACGAATTTTATCGACAGTTCTAATACTAATTTTTCGTCGAACTTTCTAGATTCAAAGACGTCATCTCTTTGGGCTTAGACCGGGTCGTCGTGTAATTGAAGGATGCTGACATTTTGCTAACTGTTGCAAGTAGCGTTATCAAAGCGTGGTTCTAACTTCAAAATTAATTTAATTTTTAATATACCATATATTAACGCCTGTAAATTCGAAAAATGTTTACTTAACTATAACCAGTTTTATGGCCTATACCATCGATATTCCTACACTCTAAAATTATAGTGTGTTCAAGATTCTTAAAAATAAAATAATTGTAATAATGGCACCCCATTAAACCTGTAAAAAATTAACATTTTAATTAAAAAATGACATTGCAAAAAAGTCGAAAAATGCCAAACTACTTCTAGTAGTTTGTTACTACAGTTTGTCTCTCAAGCCTTCTATAATTTTTGAAAATTTCGATCTTAAAGGCTTGTTATTGAAAAACCTGAAACCCAATTGACTTAAACGAAAAGTGATTTAATAGGTCTTAAGTAATTGAACTGAAACCTATATTAAAAAAAAAACTTGACGAATACAACCGGCGTGTTTCTAAAATTTTATTATTTGGAAAAATATTTCTCGATAACTGCTCTATGAATTTTATTGATGTATGGTCAGGTAGTAAAGCTGAAAGGCTTGTCATATTTTCGTTATTTACTTACATAATTGTTTGTGTGCCTTTTTTAAATTTCATCTAAAAACTGACGTTAGAAAAAAGTTTTCTTAGAAGAATTTGCAATTACAAAGATATAATTTACATATGAAAATACATTGTCTTAATTTTCTCTTTCCTTCCGGTTGGTTAGCGTCTTGAATCACATACAATATTTTTTGTTAAATCTTCTCTATATTAAATAAAGGCTTAAAGCGTTCTGAAAAAATTTTTATTTATTAAACATAGCTTTAATGAAACCGCACTTGGGTACACTTTCTTTACGTTAACAGGTACTTCTATAATCTTTCGAAGTGTAATGTGCTGCAAATATAAACGCGAGAAGGCTATGCTATTGATTTAACTATCTACATTTTCCAAAATTTAACCTTATATTTATGATTTCATATTTAATTATTGTTATTTTGTGGAACCGTAGACCGTTTATATAAAAATATAATGAAGTATTACAAAACTGCAGGAGCAGTATTTCATTCATGTTTTTACTTTTTTATTAATTTTATATTAGAGAGGTTTTCACCGTCTAGTTTAAAGTCTCGTTTCTTACAATATTTATAACCACTTAGTTTTAATATAGTACTTAATTACAGTCTTTACAGTCTGCTAATGTTCGTGAAAAGAAGTGGGAAGGTGGAATTCGTTCTAAAGTAAAAAATGCCGTTGTTAGATATTAACGGTAATTTAAAAACGCTCTGTGTATTGTGCAACCAGAGGTTTATCGACTTGGTGTAGAAATGCATTTGTTTTATTAATTAAACGTATTGTTCGATTTTCCATGGTAGTTAAAAAGTAATAAATTATCGTTGAATGTCTTTAAAGCATTTTAAATGAAACTTACACATACGCAGTACTATAGATTTTTAATACCGATCAAAAAGAAAAAGACTTTTTGAATATTTTATATTACATGTGCTAGCTCCCTTACTTATGAAAACTGAACCATTTCTACTGTAAATTAACATTAAAATAAATTTTGTATGCCTGTATAATGTAAAAATAATATGCTACTATCTGATCTAATTTACACTAAAATATTTTTTAGATTAGCCATGTTTTTTACGATTATGAATGTATGTTCAATTTGATGAATATTACATTACAAGAGTTTTCAAAATATCAAATAATTAAAACTGCTTCTAAAATGCTGCTTGTATTTGCTCGCAAACACGTACATTATTGCCAGATTGCAAAATTAGAGACAACCAAGGAATGTTTTTACTACTTTTAAAATTTCTATTTCAATATAATGAAATTATATAACACATTTTATTTGAATACAATCTTAGTTGTGTGTTAGATGTAAAATAAATATAGGTATATGCTAATATTCAGAAAAACTATTAAGTTTTCGATCGGTTCATATATCAATACGTACCACAAGTGAAGTTCATTCACTTTTTCTACTTATCACAAAAATCGATAAGAATCTAAAAATATTAGATATATATAGATAACGTTGTCCCGCCAAATATTAATATTTTCAATAAGTTCAAAAAATATTTATATGGTGTAACCACTGTGTAATCATTTTAAGATTGCTGTATTGTAAAATTGTATTGTTTTTACCTACATGCAATCAAAAACAAAGTGTTTGTAACATGCTTGTTCTATGTGCATTGTTGTAAGAGTGAAAATTTAGCAGATAATGAAGGAATGCTTTGACTACTTTTAACATTTATATTTCAATGTAATGTAATTATTCGACAAAATTTTTTTAAATATTAATGGTTATGTGTTAGACATATAAATTTGCACTAATTTTCATTCGAAACTATTCAATTTTAAAATCGATTGAAAATCATTTCGTGCGCAGATAATACACAATACAAGTTGTGTGTAACTAATGAGCTCAATCGCCTTTCAGCGTACAACAAAAATCGATTACAAAGCATACATTCTTTGTCCAGGTAAATCTTTCATTTCAATCAATCATTTTCTTACAAAAAAGTTCGGTTATTTAAAAAATGTTTTTTATTGGTCTGGCCGTTCTAATCGAAAGCAAAGTGCTTCTAACATGCTTCTTGTACGCGCCCGCGAACATGTGCAGTATGGCCAAATAGAAAAATTTTCAGTTAACCAAGAAATTATTTTATACTTTGAAAATTTAAGTTTGAATTTTGGAAGTTGTATGTAAGGTACATTATAAATCAGAAAACCTACCAGTTAATCACTACGACTTGATTAACGAATTGATGGATAGCCAAAGCATATACAGGGTATAACTAAATGTCTTGGTCTAACTTTAGGGGCGTATTTTACTTTTCGAATTATTCATAAACATTCTTATAAACATTGTCCGGAATCTTTAAAACGTTAGGGGTGCTTGCAATTATGACCATACCAAAATTTAACGCACTAATTATGTATTAATATTAACTAATACAAATTAGAAAATGTTACTTCTGCGAGTGCTAGTACTGACTGCCTTACGCAAAAATACACGTCTCACAGCGTCTTACCATTGATTGCCTAGTAACTCGTTAAATTTACCACAAGCATTGTTAACCATTGAAAACCATACACGATGCGATCTCGGAGAAGTCATGCATCTGCAGTTGGAGTTTCGTATATAATATTTTTCAATTTTCCCGATAAGAAATAATCTTGTAGATGGCAATCAAGAGATCGTGGAGACCATGTAATCGGCCCTGCTCTTTCAATCCAAAGATTAACATAATTGGTGTTAAAAATTCTCGTACCACAAGAATAAAATGTGCAGGAACCCCAACATGCATGAAACATAAACTACGGTTCGTGTGTAATGGAAGTTCTTTCAGCAATACAGGGCATTACAGGAAAATGTTTACTGATGTCTGGAAGGTGTCTGTTTGGGTAGATTAGCGTTGTTGATGAGTATTGTCAGCATACATTACAGAACTTCTTGAAAAATTTGTCGGTAAAAAAACGTTAGTATGAAAATTGGAATTATTGTATTGTTCTAAAAACTATCGACAAAACTGCAAACTCTGTAGAAAATCAGCTCCACCAGAGCTTGCACTCGCTACACATGAAATGGATACAATAAATTCCTCATGGAGAATTTTAAGAACAGTTTGATGTGAAATACCAACATCAATAGCAATCTATCTAATACTGTTACTCGGTTTCGCCACAATTATCTCAAAAACATCTTCCACAACAATACTACGGTAAAACAGTAAAACTGACATCGCTCATTCCAGCGTTAGTGTAATTATTTTTCAGATTGCACATTATGAAAGCAGCTTTCACTATTTACTGAACTTGCTGAATATGAGTGAAGTATTTTCAGTTTAACGAGAAGGCACTCTCAAGCTAGAGGTCGGAATCCCAAGAGCAGCAAAACAGGACGAAATCCCAATAACAAAAGAAGAAGAAGAAGAAATAGAAGAGGAATAAGAAGTAGAACAAGAAGAAGTAGAAGATTAAGGTGTGGAAGAAGAAGCAGTTTTTTCTTGCACGTTTCCCTGTATTATAACCTGTCATAGTAGGAACCTGCTTTCATTCCTCATAATATGTGCGAGGTACTGGCGCTTTCTTGTTAATATTTCTCTATCATTTTCAGAAGTAGAAGAAGAAAAAGCAGAACAAGAATAAGAAGTAAAAGAAGAAAAAATAGAAGAAGGATGAAAAGTAGAAGAAGAAGAAACAGAAGAAGTAGTAGAAGAAGAAAAAGTAGAACAAGAATAAGAAGTAGAAGAAGTAGAAAAAGAAGTAGAAGAAGAAGTAGAAGAAGAAATAGAAGAAGAAGAAGACACATAAGAAAAATAAGAAGCAGAAGAATAAAAAGTAGAAGACGAATAAAAAGTAGTAGAAGAATAAGAAGAAGTAGAAGAAGAATAAGAAGCACTCTCACGCAAATATTTAACTACCTGTATTTGTTAAAAATGTAGCACTCGAAGTTTAATTTATTAACGCTAAAATTACCGCATTTCAGTACATATTGTTATAAACAATACACGTTTCATAATAATAAACGAGCCCATTCTATGGCTACTGGTTCACACAATTATATAAATTCCAAGCATAAGTCTTTGAATTAAAAAGTTTTTTTAAATAGCAAGTTGCTGCAGCAAGAAGGAAATAATTTATAACAGGAACGAAGTTATTTTAAGTTCTGGAACAATTCCGAATGGTGGAATATTCAAAGTTTAATTGCATGCAAGTCACGATATAGCGCAGTAATAAATTTTGATCTGATACTGTTTGTGTTGTCAAAGCAGTTTAAATGTGATATTGAAAATGAAAACTAATATAAAAGAGGCAAAAATATTCAAGGCTTTTGTTTGAAATAAGAAAATTCCTTCGTATAATACAAAGAGCGACTGTAATATACATATTGATGGCTCAGCTGTCATTGGCATCCGCAGTATATTAGCCAAAAGCCAAAGTGATTTTTATTTAAATTCCAGTATCACAAGCTTTCATGATAGCTCCGTGCAAGTCATCCCCGAATATTTTCAAATTGTTCTGGTTTTGCTTAATTTAAATACTGCCGCAATAATTTACTAGAACTGTCAACCAACTATTAGTTTTAAAATATAGCCGCATTAGCCGTCCTATTTATTTCCTCTCGTACGTAATTGCGGTTTGTCTAAACGTTAAAAAGAGAAGCAATTAACTTTAATTGTGGGACGCTTTAATTGTAGAACGTTTTTCATTCATTATCACAACGAAAATCGGCTTGGAAATCCCAGTTAAACATTTACAAATATCTTGCAAAAATATACCACATCCATCATCTTTAAATAATCATAAACGGCTGATTTTCTCGTTTTCCTTACAAAAGGAGCAGACGCCGGCACTTCGGTGCGCCTTATTAAATCGGGAAATAAAAAATAAAGGCGCATTATAGGAATGAAATTGCATCGTGAACGGAATCCCGCACTTTTGCAGAAAGGGCGAGAAAAGCATCCTCTTTAATTTCATGCAATTAACTTTCCCGATCACTCAACAATGGGCCTCCATTTCACATTTCCATTGAAGTAATTGCCAGTATTTTGTTAGGGCACCGAGCCCAATACGCCCATACCAAAGAATTTCGTTCAAATTTACGTATAAATTAAACGGACAGTGGAAAGGTGGGTCGCCTTTTGAATTAATTCACACCCTCGAAACTGACTAACACTTTAAGTTTCAGAACTTTTAGTGTAAATTGCAGCTCCAGTTAGCAACAATTATTTCGACTAAATTAAGTAGAAACTGCTTCTCTTTCGCCACAATAAAGAGAACTGAGAGCTGTTCTTCCTGGCACTTAATTATTTGATTATTTGTTTACTTTCCTGTACTGTAGGTAGTTCTTTCTGGCTCTTAATTATTTTTTTATTTTTTGTTTACTATCCCATCTTGGAGATAGTTTGTCGTAAGTCTTAATTATTATCTTCTTACTTTCCTATACTGTTGCTATAGTTATGTTTATTCTAGAACCTATAATATTTGCATCTGAACGCGTACCTTAACTAGTTTTCCTAAACTCTCTCCTACTTGATACATAGATAGATACATTTTTTTATAACTAATTTCAGTATGATTTATAAATAGACCTTCCAAGACTATATTAAGGTGTACAGCTATCATAAAATTGGAATTTTTGTGCCATATTTAAAAAATAATAATTGTCAACAGCCTTTCACGTTCCACTACTGGTCACCGGCTTCTTCTCTGTGACGTGCTTCTCCTCAGCGATGAGGTAGAAACAAGGTGGACCTGCAGTCTAACAACGAATCAGCACGACAGAAATTCCGGAGAACGTTTTTGGCATTAAGATCCCACGATTACCAATCGAATTAGGGAATTGCCAGTGGTGGGTTGCAGCACCAGATTTATATACGTTGCGTAGTAATGCTGGGAGATCGAACTCAAGCCAGAATCGACATTGCCTAGAAAGTGAGTATTCCGCCAACTTAACTGCCATTACACTAAACTAAACTTTATTAGATTCTTTGCAAGTCACCTCAATATATTTCATTTAAAAAATAACAAGTTTCAGGTTCCACGCTGGGCACCAGCCTCTTCTCTGCCACGTACTTCTCCTCACCGCAAAGATAGGAACATGGAGGACCTACAGTCTAATGGCGAATCTGAACGACTGAAATTCCGGAAAAGGTTTTTAGCATTAAGACCCCTAGTTAAAGAATTATTGTATATGATGGGTTGCAGTACAAGGTTTTTATATGCAGCATCGTAATACTGGGGGATATTGAAGCAGACTTAGATAGATTCTTTACAAGTCGTTCCAGTATGGTTAATAAATAGAACTCCAAAGGCTAGCTTAAGGTATTTAACTATCATCACATTAAAATATTTGCACCACATTAAAAAATAACAAGATTCAACTTATAAACAGAATTGAATAAGACAATTAGATAGATTTAAGAAAATGCACCTTACACGTACCATATGGTTTTTACGCAATAAAAACATGCTTCCAACACACAATAACCTAAAAATAAAATTTATAAGTACGAATGGGAAGCATATTTAGATAGAGGCATCTTTATAATACTTTGGCTGCGTGTAATGCTTGCGTCCCCTCGACTGCATGTTGCGCCCCAACTATTACTTAATTAATTAATATGACAGTCTAAACTGAAATATTACTTCATTACATAGACGGACCGCATCCCAAAATAATTTTTTTCGCGATGCTACTGCATTTTGATTTAGCCTAAAAGCTATCACTGGTACGATAATTTCTGAGAAAACTTATTTTAGATTCGGAACAAAAACTCTAAGTTAGTGATAGTTAGACATCGCAAGGCAGTTTAGGCAAGCGTATAAATTAAAAATTTTAAAAGAACTTCCAATATTAGTCTATCACGTATTAGGGATAACTATAATTTTACAGAAATATGTCATATAGTCCAAAATAATTTATTTTCACTTTAACCCTACTTGAGTATGTTTTCTTTACAATGGACAGTGCGTGTAATTACTATCTGTGGTAACTGATTAATGGCAAAATCCAAAAGCGATGGTTTATAAAGTCAAAATAATCTATGCCTGTTTTAACCGCACTTAGGTACACTTTCTTTAATTCAAACAGTATGTCTGTCGTATGCGAAAGTTTAAATTGCCGACAACGTAAAGTAAAGGAATCTAAGTGTCTGAGATTTAGGAGAATCTAAAAGAAATACGTTGATTGTTTATAAAATCAAAAGCAATCTGTGCCCATTTCAATAGTGTTTGGGTAGACTTTCTTTACTTCAACGAATATTTCTATTGTCTGTGGAAGTTTAGATTTCCGACAGTGTAAGGCAAATGAGTCTGAAAATTTGAGATATGGGACAAACCAGAAGATATACGTTGATTGTTAAAAATAATAATTTACTTGTACGTCAACACAATTTTGGGACATGTACTTTACATAAGCTGATTTATGTTCTATATGTGAAACTTTAATGCAAAATAAGGGACTTTGAGTGTCTGACAAACGGCAAAAATAGAAAGATTAATTTAATTATTTATAAAATTTAAAACAATCTGCTCCCACTTCAACTGCACTTGGGTACATTCGGTGTATAGAACCAGGTACGTCTTCTACTTGCGGAAAGCCAATGCTGACTAAAACTGTAAATTGAGTCTCAGTGTATTGAAATATGGAAATATCCAAAAGAAAAACTTTGATTGAATCTAAAATAATTCAACACTTGACCAGTAATAAAATTAGAATCAATCATCCCAAAACAGAATACATTTAAATTCTCCGAATTATTTATATTGCTTAATTATAGCATTGGCGACTAAAAGATGACAAATTTAAATTTCCAGTGCTCATTATTATTATTAATTATCTATGCTAAAACCGCACAAAAACCTATTTTCAAAATCCCAATGAGTAATGAGTTTTCCCTTAACGTGTTAGCACAAATAAGTGCGTTTTTCTCTGCAATTTTCTGAGCAAGTTTAGTGTAGTGTCAAGATCGTCTTGCCGCTCCGGATGACTTTATATAAAATTAGACATTTAATGCAAGTTTAAAATTGTGCTCTCCCATTAACGCTTCACAAAAAGCAAGTTACGCGCTTGCTTGTAAATAATTCAGGGATGCCGAAAATGGCAAAAGTTTCGCTTATAAAAAATGCATCTGGTGCACGTTTACATTGGGTTACGGTGCTAATTTTAGTGCCAACGGCAACAAAATTTCACGCATAAAGCTAATTGTAGACTAAATTACTTTTACAAACAAATGCTTCTTAATTACCCATTATTTATAATTAATGCAAATATAGTTTTATAGAACTAATTCTGATAAAACTCTGTATACATCAGACGTTAACAAATTTACAACGCATCAATGGGATCGTGGAAATAATTCATTCAAATTCAATTCACCGAAATAGTATTTCATCGTAAAGTTAATTCACCAACAAAATTATTCGTCTTCTTTATAATTCATAAACTTCCCTTCAAAGTTTGTCCAGTTTTTTAATTTTTGGAAAGGCTGGAGGGAAGTTCATCTGGAAATCTTGTAAATATAAATCCTGTGGATGAACTGCCTTTCAAGTTTATTTCTGTCTACATAATTTCGATGAATCATTATATAAATAAGTTGTTTTGTTGCATTGTTTTCGGTGAACTTACGAATCCAGTAAAGCCCTTCAAAGAAACACCGAAACGTTGGCGAAAAATTAAAATTTAATTAATTTTTTTACATAATTTCTTTTTAAACAAGATATATAGGGTGGTTGGTTTTTCATTAGCCAACCTATATCTTCGGTAATATTAGAGATATAAGAAAAAGTCAAAGAAAAAAAATTTTTCATGGTTTACTAGTTTTTGGGGAAAATGACCAGCAGTGGTTTTTCAAATGGAACACCCTATATATTCTTTATCAGACAACTTGTGGTTTCATTATTTGACTTTCCTAGTCTTATTGTAACACGAATCCTGATTTGTCATACCTTAATTAGAATTTAAGGTAGAGTCGTCTGACCAAAAAACATACAGGGTGTTCCATGTGAAAAACCAATGTTGGACATTTTTTCCAAAAACTAGTAGGCCATGAAAAATTATTATTGTCGCTATGGTATAGATTAAATTGAACTAAGGAAGGTTTTCCCTTGACTTTTTGTATCTCTAATGTTACCGAAGATATAGGCTGCTAATGAAAAACTAGCCACCCTGTATAGGGCGGCCGACTTTACGATAGTTAGTTTATACTAGGATAATAAAGTACAAATGGCATTAAGTGGTTTTGTAATTATTAGTGCAAAGAGCTGTTGCAGACTTCGTATAATTTGCTGTAAAATGTTAAATGGTTCAGTCAAATAATTCTTTGATAACAGCATATGTTTCTCCAAGAACGGAAAAATAGGGTATTTTACTGTATATAAGAATTTTTCTAAGAATTGTCGATAACGAGGTATACTGATATGAAAAATACTTTAAGGGACTCTGTTTTGCATTTTCTGACAAGAATATTTGGGCCATTTTAAAAAGTAAACAATTGAGTTTGAGCAATTATTTTTACAATTTACAGTCATAGATAAACCATAAGTGTACTACTACACACCTGAAACAAAACAACAACCAATGGAAACATTGTGATTATGTATTGGTAAAGTCATATTGCTAACAGAATAGTTTCCAGCAATAACAGAAAAGTAATGCACTAGCCTTTTGGTCCGTATGAACAAAAATATTCGTGAAGTTATTCTCATCAAGACGATACTCGCACCCATACTAGTGTCATTTCCATCGCAAAACTTATGAATTGAAGTACGATTTTCTGCCACATCCATCTTATTCTACTAATTTAGTTCTGCCTGATTTTCATCTATTCCGTGGCTGCAGAAATGCCTTCGTAGAAAGAGATTTGCGTCGAATGAGAAAATTAACGTAGTAATTGAAGAATATTTTGTAATGTTGAGGAATTCGAATTGCATGGTGGTATATCGGCTGAAAAGTATCATTAATTCAAATGCAGTATTTTGAATTGAGATTCTTCTTCTTCTATGAGTGCTTTGTCTTTACGGGACGTAGCGATCTTCTGTCCTATGACTATGCCGCTAGTACTAGTACCGCAGACATCTAGGACCTACAGCTTACCGTCGGCCCGTAACCGGGCTTCTACTCCAGAGAAGATTTATTAGGCAGAATATTTTGCTGATTTGTTATGGCCTTGTGAAGGATAACGTCCGTTAAAAATCCGATGTTCCGGTGCCGGGAATTGAACCCCAGACCTTCAGCGTAGAAGTCTAACGCGCTGATCTCTAGCCTACGAGATTGTATTGGATAATAAAAGTAATTTCAAAACATTGTAAACCGTTATTGTATTTCACCCCTAGAACATTTGAAGCGACCCTCGTATCTGTCATGATAATAAACATTACCATGGTTAATTAGCTCAACTGGCGAAAATTGATGCAGTTTAGAATCATGAAATTTACGGAATTCGCACGTTGAATAAGGGACTCCATCTTGCTAAAATCAAAGTTAAAGATTGATTATACAGTACTTTAGCAAAACCAAAACATACAGGGCGTTCCATTAAAAAAATCGCATCTTGGTATTTTTCCTCAAAAACAGCAAGACATGAGAAATAATTAATTGTAAAAATCATATATAAAATAATACTATAGATAATTATAGAAGAGTTATGCTGTCTAATGGAAAGTTAACCACCCCGTATATTAATATATTTAATTAAAGGTACGTTCACGGCCGATTCAACTAGTAGCCTCGATTGGTTTGTAATTTAAAGCTAGTTAACCACTCTCAGCTTAATGTATTTTTAAAATAGCTTATCCTTCCCGTGCAGGAAGTCATTCTAATTATAATAGAATAAAAATTACCACCGAGTCAACACATAAGCGGAATTCTTTCAATTAAATATATGCTAACTAGTGTTTTTAATTAGTAATTACAACTACGTACCCATTACTCATTGCAATAAACTTTAATAAATTATTCTTCTGCAACCTACGAAATATTTAAATGAGTCAACAATAAGGTCAGAGTACGTTTTTGTACAACGCGAAGCTCAGTACATAACGTGATATTGTAATAACTGCACTACGTTTAATATAAGAAACTTATAAAGACAAACGGAAAACTATTTTACATCCAAGTAGCTTATTAAGAGACAAAGTAAAATGTGTATTGGTCATATAACAGGGAGGGTCTTCATCATTAATTTTAAATTTTACATACAAATGTCTTTAATTATGTTGCTAAATAGTGTGGTAATAGTAATAAATTCCCAGTTAATTACTATTTTGTTGTATTGAAATACATACTGCAACTTTTCTCCCTGAAACCTTGCTGCAAATAGTTTATTGCAGTAATTCTGCATGTCGTGATAAAACGGTTATAAATCACTCAGTATAAATTATGATGCAAAATATAATACTAAGTGTATAATAAGAGTTGGTACTAACAATCGGAAAACGCATTGTATTTAAAATTATGTGCATTTTCAGCAGCAAAACGTTTTGATATTAGAAATATGGAAACTATTCTGACATATGTTCTCATTAGATGTGTTTGTGCTTCGATAAATTACAAGATAGACAAGAAGACAGTTATTCAAAATTCTTTATGTTTTACATTTCCTACACATATAAGCGAAAAATACTTTTTTCTAAAATTATAGAAAATAAAATTAGAAATAAAAGAAAAATATAATAGTCCACATATTATAAAGCAATAAAATTAATATGTTAGAGGTAGACCGCGAATTATTGATATTGATGGATTAATGAATTGATTACCTATTTTATGTTTATTAACCCTGTTTCTATTATATTTTGGCATTAAGCGGTTACTAAAGTAACTCAAAATATGCTAAAATTATTATTTTTTTCGTCATCGTAGCTACATTACTAGGCGACCTTTCCACTTTCGTTGTTTTTTTTAGCAGGTATACAAGATTGAAATAGAGTGAATAAGTGGACGCGACTGCCTCCCTGGACTTTCCCATACTGGAAACTGTTCATATCATCTTTATTCAACAGTAGAGTTATTTTCCTCAAAACGGTTGTTCAAGTGCTATTCTAAAACCTTGCCTCGTAACGAACAGACTTACAAGGTTTGTAAGAAGTCCCGCCAAATCTATGCGGTGCCCCTTAATTTCCTTTTAAT
>JABXWE010030436.1:0-14190 GCA_014611495.1 Limonius californicus
GACCTACAGTTTAACGTCGAATCCGAACGACAGAAATTCCAGAGAAGGTTTTTAGCATTAAGATCCCACGGTTGCAAGCCGAATTGGGAAATTGTGTGTGGTGGGTTGCAGACAAGATTTTTATAAATCTGCATAGTTCTGCTTAGGTTTTGAACCCAAGCCAGAATCGACGTTTCATTCAGAAAGCGAGCGCTCTACCAACTGAGCTACCACCAATAGCGAACTTTAATAACAGAATTTTCAGTACAAATCTTGTATAATTGTTTCATTACTTTCAGCCCTTCCTTCCATTTCACGATGGTATTTTGTAATAAATCCATTGATAACCAATAGAGATCCTTATAAGCTGAAATTGCAGTAGCAATTGTGTATAATAATTCCATACTTTTAGCCATTCCTTCCCATTTCAGCAGGGTATTTTATAATGAAGCGCTTAATAACTAATATAGAACTTTAATAACAACTTTTTTCGTACACATTTTCTGTAATAGTTTAATAATTTTCAGCTTTCCTTTCCCATTTCAGAGTGGTATTTCACAATGCATCCCTTGATAACCTATAGTGAAAGTTAGAATCCAAATTTACAGTACACACCCTGTATAATAGTTTCGTCCCTCCCAACCTATCCTCCCCATTTCACAACGGTATTTTATAATAAATCCGTTGATAACCAATAGAGAACTTTAATAACAAAATTTTGAGCACAAATCCTGCATAATAGTTTAATTCCTTCCAGCCTTTCCTTCCCATTTCACAACGATATTTTATAATAAATCCGTTAATGACCAATAGAGAACTTTAATAACAGAATTTTCCGTACAAATCCTGTATAAGAGTTTCATTACTTTCAGCCCTTCCTTCCATTTCACGATGGTATTTTGCAATAAATCCATTGATAACCAAAAGAGATCCTTATAAGCTGAAATTTCAGTAGCAATTCTGTATAATAATTCCATATTTTTAGCCATTCCTTCCCATTTCAGAAGGGTATTTTATATAATGAGGCGCTTGATAACTAATATAGAACTTTAATACCACCATTTTTCGTACAAATTTTCTGTATAGTTTTATAACTTTCAGCTTTCCTTTCCCATTTCGGAATGGTATTTCACAGTGAATCTCTTGATAACATATAGTGAAAGTTAGAATCAAAATTTACAGTACAAATCCTGTATAATAGTTTCGTCCCTTCCAACTTTTCCTCCCCATTTCACAACGGTATTTTATAATAAATCCGTTGATAACCAATAGAGAACTTTAATAACAGAATTTTCAATACAAATCCTGTATAATAGTTTCATTCCTTCCAGCCGTTCATCCCTATTTCACAACGGTATTTTATATTAAATACGTTGATGACCAATAGAGAACTATAATACCAGAATTCTCTGTACAAATTCTGTATAATATAGTACCATCCCTTTCAGCCCTTCCTTCCAATTTCACGACGCTGTTTTGTAATAAATCCATTGATAACCCGCAGAGACCCTTATAAGCTAAAATTTCAGTAGCAATTCGGTATAATAATGGCATACTTTTCAGCCATTCCTTTCCATTTCAGAAGGGTATTTTATAATGAACTGCTTGATAACTAACAAAGAACTTTAATAACAACATTTTTCGTACAAATTTTCTGTATAGTTTTATAACTTTCAGCTTTTCTTTCGCATTTCAGAATGGTATTTTACAATGAATCTCTAGATAAATAATAGAGAAATTTAGAATCATAATTTTCAATACACATCCTGTATAATAGTTTCATACTTTCCATCCTTTCCCCCATTTCACGACGATATGTTATAATAAATCCGTTGATGACCAACACAGAATTTTAAAAACAAAATTTTCAGTACAAATTCTGCATAACAGTTTCATCCCTTTCAGCCTTTCCTTCCCATTTCACAACGGTATTTTGTAATAAATCCATTCATAAACAATAGAGAACTTTAATGACAACATTTTGCGTAAGAATTTTCTGTAATAGTTTTACAACTTTCAGCTTTCCTTTCCCATTTCAGAATGGTATTTTACAATGAATCCCTTGATAAACAATAGAGAAATTTAGAATCAAAATGTTCAGTACACCTCATAACAGTTTCGTGCCTTCCAGCCTTTCCTCCCCATTTCATAACTGAATTTTATATTAAATCCGTTGATGATCAATACAGAACTTTAATAACAGAATTTTCAGTACTAATTGTGTATACTAGTTTCATCCTTTCAGAATTTCCTTCCCGTTTCGCAACGGTATTTTATATTAAATCTGTTGATGACCAATAGACAACTTTAATAACAGAATTTTCAGTACAAGTCGTGTACACTAGTTTCATCCCTTTCGGCTTTTCCTTCCCATTTCACAACGGTATTTTGTAATAAATCCATTCGTAACCAATAGAGAAGTTTAATGACAACATTTTGCGTAAGAATTTTCTGTAATAGTCTTACAACTTACAGCTTTCTTTTCCCATTTCAGAATGGTATTTTACAATGAATCGCTTGATAAATAATAGAGAAATTTAGAATCAAAATGTTCAATACAAGTCCTGTATAATAGTTTATGCCTTCCAGCCTTTCCTACACATTTCCCAACGGTATGTTGTAATACATCCGTTGATGACCAATAGAGAACTTCAATAACAGAATTTTCAGTACAAATCCTGTATACTAGTTTCATCCATTTCAGCCTTTCCTTTCCATTTCACAATGGTATTTCATAATAAATCCATGAATAACCAATAGAAAACTTTATAAGCTGAAATTTCAGTAGCAATTCTGTACCTTTCAGCCATTCTTTCCCATTTCAGAAAGGTATGTTATAATGAATCCCTTGATAACTTCTAATTTTCAACAACAATTTTTCTATAATAGTTTTATAACTCTCAGACTGCCTTTTCCATTTCATAATGATTATTTACCAATGAATTGCTTGATCATCAGGAAACCTTAAACCCAGAATGTCTAGTACAAATCATGTATACTTGTTTTATCCTTTTCAGCCTTTCCTGTCCATTTCACACTGATATTTTATAATAAACTCACAGAAACTCACAGTTGCAAAACAAAATTTTCAGTACTAATCCTGAATATATATATATATAATATACATATGAGTTTACACTGTTTTCGGCCGTTCGTTCCCATTTTATATAATTATGGTATCTTTTTTTTTGCAATTGGAAATACCTACTCCTCAGTTTGTTGAGGTTAATAAAGCTTTCTATCTGTATTTGTGAATACACTCGTGCTAGTTACCCCACTCTGTCCCACCAATATTGTCTGTAAATAAGTTCACTGTTGGCTGAAAAAGTCCGATGAGTCACAGCACAATAGGAAATAGGAAATTTCATTAGATTCAGACAACGTGACACATTTTATTTGCTCGCGCTGGAGTGCACACAATAACCAGCCAATGCAAAGCTCTAGCTCTAATATTTTTAAGAAAAACTGGAGCATACCTTGCTAGAAGCAATGCAGGGTGTGAAATAGGCCAGTTTATAATTAGACTACAGACGCCATATTCCGCCGCATGTCGCAAAAAACTTCAATCTAGCTCTCCGGGCAAAAAATCACACATAATAGCGTTTTCTGAAAGAAAATACGAGAAAAACCTTCAAAGACTTGATGTACTCCTTTAAGTAATAAAACTAGTGGAACGAAATGTATCTGGATGGCTGCCCGACTGAGGAGTGATGCCCGTTGCTGACCCTCAAGCTATAATTATCTTGGCGGAGAAGAAAATATATTACAGATTCTTTCAGCTGAACTTAAGTAGGTTGACAGCATGTGTGGCCACCTATCTGCTGAAACGCGCAATGAAATCTGCTGAAAATTGTCTGCGTTAATGTTGGTTGCAATGTAACGATGGCACTACTAATAACGAACGCTGTTTTTATTTATACCCGCAAAGTAAGCGTGGGATGAAATTTTAGTTGTTCGAAACGTGTAAAACCAGCCTGGTGAAGCAGGGCGTTAATTCGAGAATCGGTTACTACTTCTTGTACGAGTACGGTATGTTCATGCTGTAACATGATTTCAGGTTTGAATGCAAAGCACGTTGAAATTAACATGTTCGCGTTCCTCCTGTATTAACAGCATCTCCACTAATTATTTGTTTAACAATGCAATATCCATTAAGTAAATTAGTACAATTATACAAAACAAGCGGAGTATCCGCTCAACTACATATTTTAATATCTACCATAACAACAACGTTTGTTAATATGTTTAATCTAGAGATTCATCTCCCTAAAATACATTTCCTCGTACACCAGTTATAATTATCCATAGAGAATTTTTAGCACTACTTGAGTTGCTAAGTGCTAATTAATACCAGTTCGACTGAAAATCTTATTAACCGTCGCAAATAAAACTTAATCTTCACAAAACTTTGCTTTAAACTTTAAATTAATCCTCCGGCTCAGTTTAATTAATTCAGTTTAAACTAAATTGTATTTATTTTCCTTGCTCGCTGCAACTGTTGTTTTAAAAACATGCTGTTTCTAGTCTCCGTTTTCTGTAGTGTTGTTGAAACGTTAGAAAATATCAGGCTCGGGATATCTTAAATAAGATGATCTTAATTATTAACCACTAAAGCAAAACAGGCATTTATCAAAACTTAAAATACTGTTTGACTTACTACGAAGGTTGGGTATGCATTACAAATACAATAAGTTTCGTACCAAATACTACCTGTCCTACCAATACCAGTTTTTAAAAAATCTAATCACTTATACATACATATACACATATTTATTGATGCCTGTTAAGTTGTCACCTCCGGCATACAGAAGCGGCGACTTGACCTCCACGTCTTCCCTTTGATCTGTTGCTATAAATTCGATATATTTGTGATGAGCGGGACTCCGACAATCCGGATTTCAAAAGAGGGGAAACAATTTCTTCTTTTTTATAGGGTCGTATATATAGCATACATGCCGACCTCCGGCTGACGTTTCGTTCACGTTTATAAGGAACATATTCAGACCAGTACAGTTTTGAATATAAAATCCAAAATTCCATAAAGTTTGACCACTAAAAAGCAATAACAATAATTAGCTGGTTTTAATTTAATTAATAATTATTTCATAGTGATCTATTTCTACGTCTAGACATTGACGCCAGTTAATTCTCTAATTTTTCCTAGAAGCAAATTATCAATTATTAGGGCGAAGGTAAAAAAGTCGTCTTTCTCGAAGAGTTCCCTTACGAGGGTTACGAGTTTGCACACTTTGAGAGCTTGATTAATGTTTCAACTTTTTCAAGTATCATAGGTGTGCTAAAGTAACTAAGTTTTGAACCAAATATAGCAGTATTTTCTTTGTTATGTTTGTGAAAACTTGCACATTGTGAAAGTGACAAGAACCAGACGGTACTAAACCCAGGTGTTGTCCACTTCTACCTTTAATTATTAACCAGCATTATTTACGTTCCGAGTTCTCCTATTTCAATAAATAAATAATGGGAGCAATTTTCTAAACAATTCGTCTACTATTAGAAGCTCATTTCTACCATTATCCGCTAATAGTCCGATTTGTCTTACATGCTTTGTAAAAGTAACATTTAGGAATATCACTAATAACTATAAATTGTCAGTTCTATACCATTGAATTAAAAAATTAGGGTACTAATCACTATCAACTCAACACCCGATATAAAGAGTAAATCAAGCGACGTGTTCAGTAGATGTAAATATAAACTGAAAATTCCTAAAGATTGTGTTTACTTATTAGTAACGTTTCGAATCACATTTGAAGCCATCATCAGGTCTGTGAAAATTTTTAAAAAGTAAGCCTTGAATCGACATAATGTAGGTTTGAATCCGATTACCTCAGTATCGCATGTTACTGTAAATTTTAATATTCATACTTTTCAACTATATGCAGCACAAAATAAACATCTTTTACTTTTGAAAACTAATTTTTAATATACCAGATATACTGAGTCTAGTCAGCTTTAACTACTCCCAGGCTATGTAATTTTCTATAGACGCAATTTACATAAATAAATGTCAGAGGATTAAGATAAGCTTGTTAGTAGTACCTGAAAACTTACCTTATATACAATCAATTAAGAAATGTGTAATATTGACATATATAACTTAGTGTAATACGGTCTACGACGTTTCGGTGCGACCGATTCGGGGCAGCTCCTTCGGTGTGAACCCGTTTCGGAGCAAAGACTTTTCGTCGCAAAGACGTCTCGGCGCAAGTATGCTGATTTATGAGTTTACTTTTGCACAAAAATGACGCAAAAATATGTAAATTTATTGCAAATATAAAAATTTTCATTTTTCAAATTCTTGTAAAAATTTTACATAAAACAATTTTGCTGTTAATGCATTCATCTTATAATAATTGTAATAGCCCACGCAGATAGTCTTTTATATCTCTGTTTATGCAATCACCCACTATTGTTTTCATGCACGTCTCTATACTTTTTTAACTTTCTTGGTTGTTCATGGTCTTTTTGGATTCTTCTTAATCCATGTACTATAAACTTCCACAAAATTGGGTGTACATTCCCATTTCCGTTTGAAGGCGTCGATGGGCGATTTCAGCATGATTATTTGAATATATTTTCTATTTCAGAGAATTTCTTAGAATATTTTTAAATTAGCCATTTACAATAGCCACATAATCCTTAATCCCTCAATGACATGAATACTGAATAGAATTCCAATATATTTATCAAATATTTTTGTTTCTTATAACAGGTAGATAGCCCACGCAGATTATAACTGACGTAGTATTGCAATAGGTATATTTACAATATTTATTTCTTATAATTTAAACAAAACAAACGCTGAGAAAGCCAAGGTAGCATAAAAAGATATTGACGTAATAAATAAAACAACAAGAAAAATAAACTAAATAAAAACAGAAAGAAAAACACTAATTAATGACGTAATAAATGTTCAAACTGCCGTCCATCTTTCTGTTCACATAAGTCAATCCGCCGCAGAAGAAAATTTCTAACTCGAGTTAGCATGTCGTGTAGTGATTGACCTACATGATTGAATAATTCTTTCACGTAAATCTTCCGAGTTCCTACGGCAGCTTCGTAGACGCC
This sequence comes from Limonius californicus, assembly GCA_014611495.1. Taxonomy (NCBI): domain Eukaryota; kingdom Metazoa; phylum Arthropoda; class Insecta; order Coleoptera; family Elateridae; genus Limonius; species Limonius californicus. The sequence goes on from JABXWE010030436.1 coordinate 7,069, forward strand.
GTTTTTTACTTTACCCGACAAAAATACATCTAACTGAGTTAAGTCCGGACTACATGGAGGCCAAGGATGAATTGTACCTCTTGCAATGTAATCTGTTATGGAAAGTTTCATCTAACGCTATCAAAGTCGAATCCCCTTGGTGCCAAGCTAACCAAGAATTTATTCTCATGTTGTAGAATATCCATGAAAATCGAATTTATTTAGAAATGCATCTAATAACTATATATGTATATATGCATTCGCAAAGCGGCATCAGTCTCTTAGGTATCAAGCAAATAATCAATTTGTCTTGGTATCGGAAAGAATATGCGGTCTATTTGAAAATGTCACGTGGGTTGCATAGCCTGTCCAGCCCACTAAACATTTCATGTTAACTAAACATTTATTTATGCAATGAACAAACGCTACCGTATAATTAAAGGTTCTTAGCGTAAATTGCATTTCATATCTAGCGCATTTACAGTTTCATAGGACGTATTTTGTACAAAACATAAAAAGCATTTGTAAGGTATTCTAGATCAGAAAAGCGATATATTTGAAACCACGTCGATTTTGAACAAAATTTGTTGATTTTAGACCATGAAACTAAAATATTTTGTACAAAATCTTGCTCACAAAATACTGTATGATACTGTAAAAACACTTGGTACAAAATTTTGGACCGTTTTTTGTGCACAATTTTGTACTGGTCATACTAGCCTAAACATGTACTAACAGTTTCTATTTGTTCCGAAAACTATAATTCACAGTCAAAATTTCCAAATCCCCAAACATATAGTAAATATACCCTAAGTATGTAAGGATGATGACGTACCCTTAGTAGTGGTGGTTGACCTTCTAAAAATAATATACATTCAACAAATAAACTTTTTTAAAATTTACTTTCCAGAGAAGTGTAATTTCTTAAAAGGCTGTGTATTTGCAGTCTCGGTCCATTCCCTTCTCCTCACCGGATGGAAACTCACATCTACATTTAATCTGAATAGAACTACATCATGTGTGTGAACACTTCATTCAAATGTAATCCCGTAGAAATAACGAAAAACCTGATACAACTTCCAGGCTTTATTTCCTGCTGGGAGTATTTTAAGGACTGTCTAACAAATAGTTGCGGCCCACTCGTATGCTCATTTCTATTTTAGACAATAACCGTAGAGCCGTAAAAATATTTAAGACATTTTACGAATGTTAATGTGGTATTCGGGATTCAAATATTCCCAAACATATTTCTCATCCAAATAAAAATAATAAAATTGCACGTATTTATAGAATCTGGCAGAGTTGGTGCTAAAAAATAAAGGCACACGAACTTATTTTTGCTTTGTGTGGAAACTTGTTTACTGAGAAAATATCAGAACAAAAACCATTGTTTTCGTTTATTTTCGGACCATATTTGTACTTATATATAAAACACTAATATTAGTTTTTGTACATTTTACACACAGAAACGCTATACAAAACAGACCATTAGGGATTTTATGCTGCATTTTCAGTTTGCAAATTCAAATATGTATTATTAAAATTGTTTCATATTTAGAACTGTAAGCTTACTTTAATAAACATACTATTTACATCGACTAATTTATAAAACCCAAAATTTAACTAAAAGCACATCTTACAAAATAATACTGCCACAAAGAAGTGAATACTACCAAGCGTTTGTTTCCTATAAAAATATTCCATTGTAATGAAAACAACGTAACCACGATTTTGTTGTCGGCAAGGGCCGCTCGTGGGGCTGTAAAATTGAGTTTTCTTAGATCGTGAAGGGTGATATACAGGGTCCATCAGTTGTGGGTCCGTCTTAGATAGTATTTTTGCGGATTAAAATATATTGACATATGAAACTTTATCAACATATTAAGTGTTCTTAATTTTTTTACTGCCTTAACAAATTCTTACTTATTTTCTCCTAAAATCACCAATACCATGGTCCGCCCCGGGTATTTCATTTCACCGGTACCACCCATATCTGGGTGGCATTTCCTTATCCGCCACCAGGGGAGGCGCCCGATGGGTGCTGGCAACCCCACACGGGATGATTATGTTTAACCTCTACAATTTGATATCATGTGCCATGAATATATCGAATTAAACTACACAGTGTGTTAATTAAAACGAAGCAAATTGACTCACTTTCACAATACTTTAACTATCTAAGTTAAATAGAACATCCCGTATTTTATGGTTCCTTATTGTATTCTCTTTATTTGGTATTAGGAACATTATATGCCTAAGCCCTAAACCCATTGATTTTTAACGGTTTTGCTATCTTGAAATGTTTTCGATTAGAAACTAAACCTGCCACCATGCTATGATGACTTTGCGGGCAAAACTCTTAGTAATTAATTTTAATTGGAAAAATATATGAAACATACAAGGCAGCAAACGAATAAATAAAGGAATTAATTCTTACTACAGAAAACTTTCGAAGTAAACTAATTATTTATTCTTTACTAATGCTCAAAAAATTTTCAGCAATATAGACAACACATCAACAACCCAGTAACTTTGGTGGTTGGCCTAACACCCTCCTACTGAGCCAAACTCTATAAAAAAAATCTTTTGAGTAACAATCAAGGATTGAATCTTCTAATCACAAGTTCCAAAGCATATTTCTAAAGTGGACGAATGTCACAGTTTGACAAAAATCGACACAATTCTGCCTTATTCGAAGAACAAATTCTAAGCGCATTGGAGATAGAAGCTCAACTTTTTGCTCGAATAATTAATACTATTAAAATATTAAAAACTTCACGGTAGATACACCTAATACCGGTTAAATAATATACACTTTGGAACATAAACACATACTAAAATATAGGATGTTACACTTAGTAATAATAAGCGGTTGTTATGTGAAAATGAATAAATTTGTTTCCTTTTCATTCACACCATACATACAGTAATCAGCAATATGTGGAATTAAAGCACAGAGGATAATCATATTCATTTACGAAAAAATCAATGTTTTGAACTCCAGCAACTGTCTTAGTATGGAGTTATATTTTAGGGAAAAATTAACAACTTGGCAAAGCTGCGGATAAGCCAAGGCAACTTAATGTGAGTGTGTCAGCCAATAACAATCGAATAAAATACACTTAAATCAGACTTTTCTATCGAGCAGTTACCCAACACTCTTTAGAGCCGAAATAAACCGTGTTCAAAAACTCCCACGTTTATAGTATGCTGTGCATCAGTTATGCGTCGGTAAATGTATGTCGCTTCATAACCAGCTGCCGAGCCGCAAACACCTGATGTTTTGAGGTTATCTAAATAATTGTTATTTGACAGTTGATTACTAAATTTTTAGTTTATAGCTGTAATTCACTTTGCTGTTCATGAATTAATTTTTAAGTGTAAATTAAAGTTCCTCGTTTATAACCTCAATTTATTTTGACGTTTATTTTGGTTCATGTTTAAGTAAAGACATACTGTGTCTCTTGTTTTGTTAACTCAATGCCTACTCCAAACGTACTAGTTTTTGAACACCCGTTAGGTTGCGGTTGTACTCCGCTGTCCTTCTCTTATGTGAAATTCCGTTGTATTTCAAACCACAAAGGTGACCTTAAAAATGAAGACCGAAACGAATAACCTCGAAAAAACTCATAACATAGAACGTGTCGTTATCGTCAATATATTTTCTTTTTGTTATATTCATCCACGAAAAAATTCTTTTTATATTCCAACAACTTTCTTAATAAGGATTCATGTTTTAGGCATAAATAACAACTTGGCAACGTCCATAATAAACTAAGGCTACTTAATATGGGTGTAAGTAAGGAGGCGGCCGTGGGCTAGAGATTAGCGCGTTAGACTTCTACGCTGAAGGTCCTGGGTTCAATTCCCAGTACCGGAACATCGGATTTTTCACGGCTGTTCTCCCTCGCAAGGCAATGGCAAACCAGCGAGGTATTCTGCCTAGTAAATCTTCTCTGGAGTATAAGTGTTTACACTTCCCGTGGTTCGGAGCCCACGTTAAACTGTAGGTCCTCTATGTCTCTGACATTCTAAAAACGTGCAACACAGGCATAGGAGAGAAGATCGCTACGTCTCGTAAGAGATAAAGCACTCTAAGAAGAGAATATTCATCCACGAAAAAATTCTTTTTGTACTCCAACAACTTTCTTAATAGGGATTCATGTTTTAGGCATAAATAACAACTTGGCAACGTCCCTGATAAACTAAGGCTACTTAATATGGGTGTAAGTTAATAAAACTCAAATCAAATACACTTAAATCAAATAGACCTTTTTATAGAGTTGTAACTCAACACTTAGCAGTTCCGAAATAAATGGTGCTTGTACTTCCTTGCCCTTTGCATATGCAAAACTCCGTTGTATTTCAAGCGACAATGGTTATATGAAGACCTAAATTAATGACCTCGTAGAAAATCATAACGTAAGAGAAGTTTATTGCCATTATATTTTCTCAATAATATAGATATTGATCCTTTTTGTTCTGTAACTAATTGAGTTAATATCCACTTCCTGCTACATAATTTTCAATAGAACAAGTTTTAGTCATTTTCAAGTTGTGCTACTTCTAATAGCCATCAATTTAAACTACATTAACCAAATTAAATGTATTGAATAAGTAAAAGAAAAACAATATTACCTTCACATAACAATTTGACTAGTACGTTAAGTATGGTCAGTATACTCTCACAAACTACAAACATGAAACGGCTAAAAATGCTAACTTTTACATTAATATTATTATTAAAATCAAACTGTGGGCTGTTATACGTGCAGTCATCATACAACTCAGATAAACTAGAAAAATACGTGTTAAATGTTATACAAAAAACATTTCCAGCTGAAGATACAATCAACTTCGTTTTCGAAAAAGAAATTTCTGTTCCAGCAGTTGCAAATCCGCGCATGGTTGTTGCAGTCGATGAAACTATAAAAATGTCTTTGAACTTTTACAACAATTTTGTAATTTACACGTATGGACACTCTTCTTTGAACAGCACCATGTGGCGCCTCAACCATAGTACCATTTGGCATATAAGTGAAAGTCCAAGAGGGAAGTACATTGTGGTTGCACATTCAACCCACAACATTCACAGTATGTTCGAAGTGTTATGGAGTTTTGACATCAGAAATATAATACTAGTGCAATACGATGAACAGAGTTCTCTTCCAAAGTTATACACGGCTAAACTGATAAAGAAATGTGGAAAATATTTTGAACTTAATTCTGAAACTAACACAAAACTATCGTTTCCCGAAACAGCGAGCACTTTAAATGGTTGCCCAATTAAACTGGTAGAGCAACACAAACTCAGCAAAAAGTTTACACTGTCAGCTTTGCTTGCAAATGTAGCAAATATGGTTAGTATGATTGGTGAAATTATGAAGACCAACGTGTCATTTGAAATTACGCCAGATGTAAGACAATCTCTGCACAGTTACAATGCGGAGATAGTGATAGCCCCTGCAGCCTTTAGAACCAAATGGATAATTCAGAATTTCGACTTAAGTGACCTAATTTTACGAGACGTACCTATATGGGCTGTTCCCAAACCGGATCCCATTTCTGGACTAAAAATAATTTCTTCCGTCTATGGGAACGAGGTTTGGGGAGTGATTGTTGCCATTTTCAGTGCAATGTGCTCTATTTTATGGCTGGCTGGAAAGTATAACTTGGAAAGATTAGCTTTTAACGACATCTCCAGATGTTGCTTGGAGGTTGTCCAACTGACAGTTTATGGTTTAAGCAGCATTTTACCTAGAACTGGCAAACTTCGCCTACTAATCCTATTACATTTATTTTATTCCATAGCAATTATCACTTCGTTTCAAGCTAACTTAGCTAGCGTTTTAACGCATCCTAGCTTAAAACACCCAATCAGCACCGTGGAAGAACTCATAGAATCTAAAGTTCCGGTGGTGATGCTGAATAATAGCGATGTAATAAACAGTTTAGCAAATTACACAACTGGACTCTCTGGGCAATTTATTCTTGCTTCGCACTTTAACCTTACCCAGTTTATAATGGACATAGCTTACCATCGCAATTGTAGTATTATTTTAGGATATCAAGTTTTGAAGATATTCCCAGCAGAGAGCACGATGTTTAACATCATATCGCACCGCACAGGTGTCGGTTATATAGACTTAATAGTACTTATGCGAAAAGGGCACTATTTTATGAAAACATTCAATAAAATCAACAATAGATTAATAGAAATGGGGTTCCTTGAGAAAATCTTATCCGATGGTGCTACCCGGCATTATATTAAATCCGATTCCTGGCAAGTTGTTCTTACAATTAGTCATTTAGTTGGAGCTTTCATTTTGTGGATAATGGGTTTGACAATGGCGACAATAATTTTTACAACAGAAGTATTTATTGTATGCTGGTACAGATTCAAACGTAAATATATGGTGTCTCATTTTCAACGCCCCAGGAAACGACGAACAATATGGAATTAATGTATTAACTAGCTGAATGTGACCTTTACCATGACCCTATATAAAAATAGTAAATGCACTATGTCGAAATGTGGGATGTCTACATAACATAATGTTTGACTATTGAAATATATATATTATACTTTCTAACGGAATACCCGATATATTCTTCTTCTTCTGAATATAGGCCAATAGCCTGTTAATTTCCTAAATTGAGTAGGTTCTATGAGCACTCGTTGCACGCATGTCAGGCAGCAGGCTAACCTAACCCGTCGAAGAGAGAAGAGAAGTTCCACTACATGGTTTACGATTATCAAAGATGTTCGTATACCCGGGACCGGTGGTTTCATATTTGTCCACATATCCAAATACTGACCAGCGCGAATTGTGCTGGACTACGAATACCGTTTGATCGGCGTCCGAAGTGCTCCGCTGTGCAACCGATAATACCCGATATGTATATTCGAATTCACCTCCGACTATTTCTAGTGGACCACCGTGTGGAATTTTATATTTTCAAACTCTTCCCATGCCCATAAAGGTGATTCGATCGCGTTTTTCCTAAAAATGTAGCTATAAATAATTATTCAGAAATTTTCACTATTTATGGATTGTTGTTGGCAGAGCACTCACTTTCTGAGCAAACGTAATGCCGATTATAACTTTTATTTTATCATATATATATATATATATATATATA
>JABXWE010030437.1:0-14619 GCA_014611495.1 Limonius californicus
GGAAAAGTGATACTTTTCATGACGCGCTCGTGTTTATATAGAGAGCAAGTCATGAAAAGTAACTTTTCCTCCAAATAAAATATGCTGTTTTTTCTTCAAATGTCGACAAATTAATGCAAAAACGTCTCTTTTTGATAGTAATAATTTTTAAACATAATTGGGTTCGTAAGGCGGTTTAGACCGGTGTCGGTGAGTAGGCACAGGTTGTTGCTATAGTAATGTAACATAAAGCTGTCAGTGGACACTGTCAACAATATTTATTTTTTACAATTATTGCGTCTCCGGTTGCGTTCGCATTGTACATTCAATATTCATTTGAATGATAAATAAAGGTTTTCGTTTTGTTTTTAGTTTAATAAATCTTGAGTTGTAGACGCTTGTTTTCTTGTTTCTATCTATGTTGCTATGATAACACTTTTCCCTCCGCTGGCGGGAAAGTGAAAACTAAAGCTCCGGCGGAGGAAAAATGAAACTTTACGGTCGCCTACACAGTCGAAAAATGACAGATTTACTGACGTTTGAAGAAAAACAATTTTAAAAATAGCCAAATTTTAACAATCACCCTGTAGCTCCCTAACCGATCGCTATAGCAAAGATCTGTTTGCGCTATTGTTATTTTCTCAAAAAAACAGCCCGAGACTGCTTAGTTAGTTTTTTGATATCTGTCATGGTTTCCGAGATACCCTGCAAAAACATCAAAAATGAGACACCCTGTACACCTTTTTTAATGTTTGTAAACATTGATTTTTTGCAATTTTTGTTATGCATACATATTTTCTTTTGTTTTTTGTTTCTGTTTTCAGACCGTACGCACTCCTCCGTTCTTCCAGATTTCTTGTTCCTTCTTCTTCTGTGTATAGGCCAATGGCCTGTTATTACCTACGTAGTCTAAGAATCTTTTGTATTATTGTCTTTATCATTGTATTAGTCTTAAGTTTTTCTTGTTCAATGTGATCTTGCTAGTTTTAAGGATTTTTTGAAAAAAAAAATTTCAGCTTAAGGGTTTTCTAACTACCACAATCGTTCCAAATTTTTGATTACCTCTATAATGTGGGTCAAAATTTTGTTTCGAACATATGATTGTGGAAGTTTTCCCTTTAGCATGCGTTTTTTTCTTTTTTTTGAGAGAGGGGGGGGTAAATGTAGTGCACGCGTGCTATATTTATCAAATTGTCTTGTGTGGGTTGGTTATGTTTTGTCTTTATTTACTTAGTTACCGTAATTTACTATTTTTGTATCGACACGAATAAATCTGTCTCTCCAATTCAGTCGTTTTATTCAAAGATATTTGGTGTTCGGACTTCCAATTAGGTCCTTGCACCATAGTACTCAGTGCAACATAAGACGTTTTCACAGTCTATTTTGTGGGATAGCATACCACGATGAAGATTTGTATATAAATTTCTGAATAAAGTGGTCATGACAAATCACTGTTAAAGGTTTACAGTTGTTAGTGCCTAAATAACGTTGTAAACGTAAGGCATGAAAGAGCAGGGCGTCTTATAAGAGATTGTGAAACATATTCGAAAATTTTCGGAATATCACGTATTACATTGCAGCCGTCCACGATTCGTTGACGCAAAGCCGCTATGTCATTAACGGAGTTGAATAAACTAGTGTCTTTAAATAACCCCAAACATAATAATCCAGCGGATTTAAATCAGGGAAACGTGGAGGTCACGTAGTTGGACCAACTCTACCTATCCACCAAACCTATCGTTAAGAAACTGTTTTGACGCCAGACTCAAATGTGGAGGACCTCCGTCGCACATAAATCACATGCATTGCCGTGTGGCTACTGGAATATTTTACAATAAATTTGATTAATCATTGTCAAAAATTGTTCGCAAATATTGCCCTATAATCTGTTGCTCAAAGAGTGGGGTCCTATCAGCTTATCACCAACAATACCAACCCATACGTTGATACTGAGCTGCTGTTGGTATCTACATTGCATAAAACCATAAGGATTCTCTTCCGCCTATAGGTGGTTGTTATGGAAGTTGATTATGCTATTTCTGTTAAAAATTTCTTTATCAGTAAATAGCATCGAATTAATAAAATTAGGATCCATAGCATTTTTCTGTGCAAATGGCAAAACCCAAGTCTTGGCGCATAATCATCCGCAGGCAGTCTTTGCACGTGCCGAAGATGGTAAGGATACACAAGTTGGTTTTTCAAGATCCCCACACTAATGCGTGCAAAATTTCTAGAGCATTACTTACCTAAGCCTCTTGTGTTTACAGGAGGATCTTCGGCGATACAATCCAAAATCCCTTCTTCAACATGATGTGTTAAAGTTGTTCCAGTCGTACCTCTATTCACAGTCTCCATTGAAAATGTTTCTCCATCTCCGCCCAACAACGGTCAATGAACATGAAAAATTTACTGCTTGGTTACCTTCGTTTGGAAAATAATTGTTCAGAAAGCACGTACATATATTAAATGTATATCGGCTAATTATTCTGCGTCTATATAGCCGTTCATGATTCAAAAACTAACAAGAACCTGTTCTAGGTGATTTGCTCGTCACTTGCTCGCAGGTGTTTGCTCACCGCCGTGTGCTCGCCATCTATTGCTCGTTGGGAAAGATGCTCGCCAAGCCATTTGCTCGCCATCCGTTTGTTCGACAGCTAACTTACTCGCAGTACTAAATACAACTGCACAAACGCAGAAAAACTAGTTTATATTTTGCACCTTTGTTTGTAAAACAATTTACATAATATATCTTTTGCTTCACAATTAAATCCTTTTCTTTTATTTTCAGATTAATAGTTTTGGATATTTCAAGGATATCTTCGTTAATACACCAAAAATTCAGGAAAGTTGTTTTTACAAAGTGTGTATCTATTCGTGTATGCGGTCGTGTGGTCGTAGATATCGTGAAAACGGCTGGTCCTATTTTATAATCTAGAAGTTTATTAAATATGTATCAAATTCAATAAGCTTTTGATAAAATTTTGGAGCTGGTGGCGGAAGTTATAAATGTTTTGTTAGTAATTCGCAATTTTGATAAGGCACATCAAATAATTTTTTACTAAACTCTCCAACTTAACAATAAGGAACGATACGATTTTTCAGTTTCAGTTTCACATACTTAATGTAAATTATAATTTGTAGTGTGCAAATAATCGCTGTTTATTATTTATAAACTTTCAAATAATAGCTTGATTATTAAAAAACATTTTTTTTACATAAACTAAGTATTGAGTGTAGTCACAAATAAATTTATTATACTTTATAACGAAGTGGTCCGAGTGTCTAATTGTTTATTAACATTTTTGGAAACTTAAATGCTGTTTCTATATCAATTATGCATATTTAACAATGTTTTAAAAAGTTATTAGTTACAAAAAAATTAAAAATATATACACAACATAAAAATCAAAACCACTTCTAGTTAATTTTATTAAAAATAAAAAAAAAAAACAAATATTATCGTATACTAATTCAACTACAAGAGCAGGCAATACTACTCTGACTATCAACAATCCTTATATATCCTATATAGGATTGTAAAACATTGAGAATTACCAACAGTAAACACTATACGCTTACAGATAATATTTTATTTTAATAATAAATTACTTGTCAAGGATTTGTCCGGCGAGCAAAGAGACCCGCGAGCAAACCGCAGTCGAGCAAACGGTGGCGAGCAAGTGGGCGGTCACCCAAGAAGCAGTACAAAATTAAGGCAAATAAATACACCAAAAAATGTGATTAATAACAAATAAATGACATGCCTCAGAAGTTTTGGGTCAGACGTGCCACACGGGAGTGTGGTTGGGCTTATCCTCTACCTAATATACACAGCCGATCTACCAACTACCACTAATACTCAAATCGCCACCTTTGCAGATGACACTCCATAATGTCATCACACCAGGATCCCAATATAGCGTCCAGTTTCCAACAAAATCATCTCAACGAGATCGAGAGCTGGTTAAAAAAATGGAGCATTAAAGGGAACAGTACGAAGTCTGTACACATTACCTTCGCCCTTCGCAGAGGGATTTGCCAAACTGTGTACCTGTGTAACATTTCACTTCTACAAAAGGATAAGGTGAAATATCTCGGGATCCACCTGGACAAACGGCTAAACTGGTCAAAACACATATGGAATAAACGACTCCAACTAGGCCTCAACTACCGCCAGATGTATTGGTTGATGGGACGTAAGTTTCACCTAACGTTGGACAACAAACTCCTCCCCTATAAGGCAATACTGAAACCCACTTGGGCATACGGTATCCAAATCCGGGCTTCCACCAGTGAAACAAATATCTTGAAACTGGAAAGCTTTCAGTCCAAAACATTACGGGCGATCTGTAATGCACCGTGGTATGTACCAACACATGTTATCTGTCGGGATCTTCAAATCGTAACTGTCAAAGAAGAAATCGCTGCCCTGAGTGCAAGCTACCAGGACCATTTAAGAGATCGTCCGAACACTTTGGCCAAGAACCTACTCATTGCTTTCAGAGTGAAGAGACTCAAGCGACATGACCCTCTAGATCCTCCACAAAGAACTTGAGTATTATTATTAAGTAATCCAATAAAATCCATGCATTTCTCACTTAATGTGTAATACTCTTAAGGAGCTTACCAATGGGCAAGTCCCTACTATGTCAAGTAATCACTGTCAACACTGTTACTTATTGTCTACTTAGACAGATTGTAATCATATCATAGATGTTAATAAAAAAAAATAATAAATTGCTTGCCAAGGATCTCTCCTGCGAGCAAAGACACCCGCGAGCAAGTGGCAGGCGAGCAAACGGTGGCGAGCAAACAGTGGCGAGCAAGCGGGCGGTCACCCAAGAACCAGTTCATAATTAAGGTTCCTATACCAAAACAATGTGATTATTAACAAATAGATTACATGCTTCAGAAGTTGATAAGATTTAGTACCAAACATTTATTTGAACAAAATAGTGTTTCAATCCTGAACGTTTTAATTCCGGATATGGTATATTGGTATTTTTTCTCGTCTTGTGTGTACCTTATATTCCCCAAATATTGACCTATATTTTACGAACAGCCTGGATTACTGTGTTTGAATATTGGCGTAGGCTAAAATGAAAATTATAAATATTATTGTAATACAAGTTTTCTCCAATTCCTCAAGTGATATGGAACTATTTCACACCATGGCATATAAACTAGTTGAAAGGGTGGGTTACATTCTATGCTTTCATATTTTTTCTTTAATAACAAATACTATGCGTAGAGATTGTATTGAACAAGAGAATATTTCGTTAACGCCATAATTGTTTGTAATGGCACTTGGCGATACATTCTAAGAATATTTTCTTTTCCTGCAACTCTATTTCCATATTGCTGTGCTTGGCATTATTGCAATGGGCAAATAACTATTCATTCGGATAGTAAACTACTATTTAGTTTTTAAGATTTTTATCTAAAATTTACGAGCATTTTGAGAAATAATCATATTCGTGACATTTGTAATTATGGTTAACGTCGTGGTTGCTTATATAAAGCAATTGTCGAAACAAAGAAAGATATATATGGATAGGTAAAACGCAAACATAATTCATATCGAGACCATTTGAAGCCCACAAGGCTTGACAGTCATTACCGGAAACGTAGTTTTGACAAGCGATAAGATGTAAATGTGGCTAATTTTCCGAGCTACTCCGATCATATCACGTAGCAAGCAATAACAACTGCTCCAAGCATAATGCATGTATGTAATATCGCAGCGTGTGCTGCATTGTGCTGGTTCCGGATCAGATGATTTATGCAAATGTACAGTTAATGTGCAGCATAGTGAGACAAAAACCCGAGGAAATGGCGAAGCCTCACGCTATTAGTTGCTAAGATTGTAATTTTAATGGCAGTGTATTACACATGTGCATTTATGTAGTAAACGGTTAGCCGTTGTGCAGTTAGATAGATCATTGGCGCGCGGTATTAATGCGTCTGCCTAATGATGCTCGACTTGCAAATTGTGATGAAATATAACTGCCGTCTAGACACGCCATAAGCGCCATTGTTTTGATTTCAGCTTCCAAGAAGGTGTATTCTATTTAATTTTTGCTTACGGTTTTCCTAAAGGAAAGATTTGCCAAACCGTAAAACACGCCATCATATTTTAACACGAAAAACTGGCTACATCTCACAAGAACAGTCTAAAAGTTTTAATTGTCACTCAATAAAATTAGATATGGACAAAACTTATACAGTAGAACGTTTATTATCTGCCAGAGCTGTACCGGGGGAGGAGGGGGGTGTGGATATGTGAAATAGACAGTTAAGTAATAGAAACTTCTTGAATTTTGATTTATTTTCGTAGTTGTACAATGTATAACTCCACAGTTGATTAATCAAGCTTAGAGTCTATATTTCAACTATTGTTACTGTAGTAAGTCTCAGAAATGAATTGTTGAATAACTTTTGGGACCGATTTTCTTGTAGCTGACGTTGAATTATATTTTTTAATATAGTAGTATTTGAAGTTTTTGTCATCCCTATTTATGGTTTCTTATCTACAAACAGACTAGTATTAGAAAATGTGTAATACGTATTCTACATATGTAAATATGTATGTTTTGTGTGAATTTGGATCTTTCCTGTGTGAAATATTGTAATGCTGTTTTGTACAAGAGTGTGCCAGGAATACATTTATATAATTTCACAAACATAGGTAATTTTATTGAATGAATATATATGTTCCCGTATTGTGCATGAGACTATACACGTGTGGAATATCAAAATGTATGTAATTTCTTGGAGAACAATAAAATGAATGCAGATGCGGAATAATATAAAATATAAATAACATATTTGCATAATTTAGGTTTAGTGTTCTATTTCCTGATTGTGTGTAGAAAATTGGGAAACGCGTCACACATTTAAGCTAAAAGAGTCGCTTTTTCAAATGTTTCGTTTGCTATTGTTTATCTCCTTGATGACCGCACAGAATAATTGTATGTTGGTAGCTGTTTATAGTTTAGTAATCGGTTGGCAACTGAAGCGAAGCTACATTCTCTCAGGCTCTAAATAAATTTGTAAAATTGCCGAATATTGTTAAGTTGGAATTAATCAAACTACTCATGAACGTTATGTGATGTTTCTTCGTAGATTTGAAAACATTTTTAGGGGCCATATTAGTGAATTTATAGAAGTATACACATTATACGGAATTGGAATTGTGCGTACACCACGTACGTAAATATATCTACTCACCCTAGGTCAGTAGATATATTTTGTTTTCGACCGTGTTTTGTTACATCGCTGCGAATGACGTAATTAAATGTCAGCTGAGTGCGAAACGAATTTGGATTGTATAAAGAAGAGTTTCAAACATTTAATTTATTTTACATCAGGATTTTAATTCAAAAAAAATTAAAGTGATTTTAAAAGATAAAACCTCTACGTAGAATTTAAAATAATTGAATTAACTACGAACTTAATAAAATTAATGATGTTTAGAATTTTCGATGCAAGGTTATGTTAACGAAGTCCAACAGTTTACTAATCGAATAACACTATGGAACTACTCTAACAACAAACAATGTGTGAATAAGATTCGCTTTCTACTTGCCTGGCAACGAATTTAAACAGGGAATTTGGATTTTTCAAGGGATTTCCGAAAAACTATTTACCAACATGTGAATGTGAAATAAAACCCATAATTCAGCAGCAGCACTATGGTGACCTTTGTCTAGGCAACAGCAAGATATATGAGTGTATAGATCGTTTCAATGAAAGGCGAATTTCAGTGGGCCATACAAAGCTTTCAGGTAGGCTTTCTACTACGAACACAGATATAGACATCGAAAGAGTTGAACGAATGATTCGCGATAATCGGTGGGTCAAAATGGATGAAATTGCATCTGAATTAAATATTAGCCATGGTTCAGTGTTTTCAGTCGTCGACGACTCTCTCAATTGCCGAAAAGTTCGTGCTAGGGAATATGTGGCCAACAAAACGATCGAGTGAATTAAAGGTCTTGATGTTGAGATGTTAGACCACCCATCATATATCCCTGAGTTGGCACCAAGTAATTTTCACCCTTTTGGGCCGTTGAAAGAGGATTTGGATGGACAAAAATTCTATTCTGATGAAGAGGTTGTTGAAGCAGTGCAGAATTGGTTACGCACAAGACCAAAAACTTCTTGCCACGAAGCAATTGAAAAGTTTTTAAAGAGATGGACTTAGTGTATATAAGTATGTAGAAAAAAGATCTCTAGTGTAATCCTCTATATACAATTAAAATGTTTGATTTATTAAAAGTCCTTTTAGATTTTGATCCCTTGTACATCGGCAACTCTTGCACCAACTCTTTATACTTTCGTGTACTCTCCATACACATTGAATAAATTTCATGACAAAATTGTGAATACCTTGCAATATTCTGAAAACAATCATTGAACTCCGAGAAATAGAATCGGCCGATATTGCAACTTAGAGAAAAGCCAATGAAACAACTAAAGATTGTAAAACTTTTCCATTTGCGCTACTACTAAATTTACCTTGCTATTTAGTGAATAAACATTTTCCGAATGGTTCATTATTTAATTGTCATCTCAGAAGATCAAAACAAAAAACTCAAAATCAAAGAGGCCGTAGAAAGTCGTGCAGACGAAGATAAATAAAAAGTCTATTTTCCGAACAGCGCGTAGTTGGAAATCAAAATTAATTCAAGCGTCAACGACCCCAAGATAAATTCGATTAATTGTTTATTTGCCAAGTCGTACACCTTGGCAATTCGCGATAACTTACGTAAGGATGCAACAACGCACAGGTAGTTTGCGTCCTCCTACTAAAAGTAGACGATGTAAGCGTCAGACAGAGCGTCAGGACGTCTAGACGGTTACGCCAAAGGCGTATTTACACACCTTTAGAATAACAGTTCACCTTTAACGGCCAAGGTAAACAGAACTTCATCTGGATTCGATTAATTAAACGTTAATTTTGAAAGCAGACACCGGTTGAACGATGCACGGCCCCGGTAATGTTCACTTTCTCCAGTAATTAAACATCAATGCGGTAGTCGAACTTAAGCGGTAACGATAAAAGTATTAATTAAAATTTCCAATTAATTGGGGATAATATTAAAACTCATCTCCGTTTTTACAAGAAACTTGCAAAAAACGGTTCAAGTTGAAATAATATCCGACCAACATGTAAAAAATTTGACTGCGAAGTATTTCGCGAGGTTTTATATCTTAACAGTACCAGAAAGCAGCGCAATGAAATTTGATTGCAGCTTTAAAAGTACTTGTGCCACGAAATAGTAAATTTTGAGCTGTAATAAGGAGTCAATCAAATTGAAGACGACGGTTTTGGTGTTTTCAAATGTAGTACTACAGCTATCAATTCGTAAAACATTTATTTAACTTCTATCATTCGTGGATTTCTGGCGTCTTTGAGACATTCTGTATGGAATCGTCATCAATAATATGGAGTGAATCAATTCACCTCTGAATCATTAGCAATATTATATAGTTAAGCAACTACCGTCTGAAAAGTGTAAATTAATGTAAAGTTTTATACTGGAAAGACAACATCTTTAATAATAAAATGTCAAACAATAGGAGTTTTGGCGCCTCCACCAATTACAGAAGGAGTTGGTGGAAATTATCGGGAGTGAAACAATCTCGATCGGAATAATGGCAAAAACACAGGGTTATACTTTCTGCGAACTTTAATGCCTTTCTGAATATAAGGCCAAGATTATATAAAAAGAAAAGATGACAATAGACACCTATATTTTTGGACTATATATTAACTTTCAGCAATATGAAAACCAACCAACAACATACGCGCCTCCATCAAAAGTAGAAAATCATGAAATGTAAAGAATGACTCTGTCATCGCCATTAAACGCAAAACAGAATTTTAGCAATAATATTATGTTAGTCAGTTTCCAAGACAAGCTTTTATCTCTGATTTTTGGTATGACACTAAAGATGAATACGTCAGTAGCAATGTAGAATTAAATACATATTTGGTTTTGTTATCCATATGAAATCGAATCGTCTACGGTAGTAACAACATGAACTTAAATAATAATTTTTCTCTTGGAACGAATTAAAAGTTTTACATGGAATACAAGTTCTGGTTTCTACGTCAATCAACTATAAGACGATAAAATTAGATGTTGCCATATGAGTAGTGAACATTAATCGACGGTCTTGCATTGCTTGCCTTGTGGGTCCTCGACCAATACAAGATTGAATCATCTGCAACAATATTAAATGACTTCCGTTTGTATAATCACAATCAATTTAACATCTTGCGCTGCTTTGGGGGTCCTACTAGTAGAAAGTGGAATTATCAGCTACAACTATATGGAATCATAAACTTTCAACTGTCATTGCAGAAATCAATGCAGCATTCTACATTGTGTGTGATTTTTGATACCTCCATCAATACTTTATGGAATCATCAACAATAGCAACATTATTGATTTATACAGGGTGTTTCAAAAAGAACGGGACACCGTTTGGTCATTGATTCTTTAGGTTAAAATAAACCGAATAAAGTAAATTTATCTAGGTAGAA
This sequence comes from Limonius californicus, assembly GCA_014611495.1. Classification (NCBI taxonomy): domain Eukaryota; kingdom Metazoa; phylum Arthropoda; class Insecta; order Coleoptera; family Elateridae; genus Limonius; species Limonius californicus. The sequence continues at coordinate 10,535 of JABXWE010030437.1, forward strand.
AGTTCTACCCTAAGAAATTATATGGCACTAAACTTCAATTTCTTCTTGGTAATTTCCAAAAATGTTTTTGTTTACATCCTGTATTAAGATAGAGGAAATCATATAAGGTATTACATAGTTTGTGACTTTGATATCTCCTCCAATGCTAGGTAAAATTATTTTAACGATAATAGGAAGTTTAATAATTTGCATCAAGTTAGTAAACATCATTCCAAGATCATTACTAAAGAGCGGATAATATGCACGACAAAATTGAAATATGTGCGCATATATATATATATATATATATATATATATAAAGATAAATCCGGAAGGAGAGTATTTGGTCGTAAAAATGATGAATTTTAAGATGTAAGTTGTTGGGGTAATCGACCAAGGGCAAAGAAATTAAACCACCCTTTGTTTATTTAGCTAAGCTTTCGGAAAAAACTTTATTCCATCATCAGAGCAAACTGTAACAAAATGAGAAGCCGAGGATAACCTCAAGAAAACAGTATGATCTACGTAATACTTACAAACTGGGAGGTTATTAAAACAAACTTGCAGCACATGAATAACTAATTTACAAATTACTGAACATTATAGTAAAACCTGCGTGTACATTACTGCAGTCCCGAGTTAAAATATAATTTAATAAATAATTACAGACAACATATTAAAATACAATTTGCACATGTACAAATTCTTGTGGTGATAACAAACTAGTTTATAAACGCGCCAATGACAAACAGGTCACCAACAACTACCAACCTAAGGTAAAACAGAAACCATCACTGGGCGGGAAAATTCAAACGCACAACAAGAAACCCTCCTAATTAGAAGGAATCCCTTGATTGCCCATCACAATCCTCCCGTCCAGAGACGGCACTGAGAAAAACAACACTAGTCTAACAATTATCCAAATCCATATCTAAGACATGGGAATAAATAACACTAAGCTGATCTATATCCGTTTTTGAATTCATGCTCATGGGTTCTTTGTAAATGTGAAACATTTCCAGAAAAAGTCTGCCTTTATGGTTGTTCTCAATGTCTAAAATCTTTACATTATTGAAATCCGGTTGATGGTTTAAACTATTAGAATGAATGGCTAAGGCGCAGGAATTTTTTCCAATTCTGCAATCACTTCTATGTTGAGTTAGTCGATTTTTTTAACCATTGGCTGGTTTGACCTATATATTTTTTATCACAATCAAGACATGCGATAGAATATACGGCATTCGACTTCATCAGCATAGGAGTTTTGCATTTGACCTTAGAAAAAAGGTTATTGACAGTTTTTAAATTATATTTAGCAATTTTTATGTGGTCACTCTTTAAAACATTAATTAAACTATAAGTTAAATTGGTAATGAAGGGAAGTTTTAAATAGAAAATTTGATCTGTTTGTGCAGCCGGTTGCTGGTTCACTGGAAAGGGACGGGGGGTACTAAACAGTAACTTTCTAATGAGAACCTTCGGGTAACCGTTATTGATTAAAATACTTGACAGTTTATCAAGATTTTTTTGGATTAACGACGGGTGACAAATTTTAGTTATGCGGTTTTTTAAACCCAACACAATGTTGGTTTTTTGTTTCATCGGATGTTCCGAATGAAAATTGATGTAACGACCAGAAGAAGTAGGTTTCTGGAACCAGTCCAAAATTAAACAATTAGAAGAATTACGGATTAGTTTAATGTCTAAGAAGGGTACACTATTATTACTTTCAGTTTCAACAGTGAACTGCAACTGGTTGTGAAAGTTATTAAAAGTGGTCAAAGTAGTCTCTATTGAATCAGAGGGAACCGATAGTATTAAATCATCGACATATTTTTCAAACCAGCCAATGGTTAAAAAATCGACTAACTCAACATAGAAGTGATTGCAGAATTGGAAAAAATTCCTGCGCCTTAGCCATTCATTCTAATAGTTTAAACCATCAACCGGATTTCAATAATGTAAAGATTTTAGACATTGAGAACAACCATAAAGGCAGACTTTTTCTGGAAATGTTTCACATTTACAAAGAACCCATGAGCATGAATTCAAAAACGGATATAGATCAGCTTAGTGTTATTTATTCCCATGTCTTAGATATGGATTTGGATAATGGTTAGGCTAGTGTTGTTTTTCTCAGTGCCGTCTCTGGACGGGAGGATTGTGATGGGCAATCAAGGGATTCCTTCTAATTAGGAGGGTTTCTTGTTGTGCGTTTGAATTTTCCCGCCCAGTGATGGTTTCTGTTTTACCTTAGGTTGGTAGTTGTTGGTGACCTGTTTGTCATTGGCGCGTTTATAAACTAGTTTGTTATCACCACAAGAATTTGTACATGTGCAAATTGTATTTTAATATGTTGTTTGTAATTATTTATTAAATTATATTTTAACTCGTGACTGCAGTAATGTACACGCAGGTTTTACTATAATGTTCAGTAATTTGTAAATTAGCTATTCATGTGCTGCAAGTTTGTTTTAATAACCTCCCAGTTTGTAAGTATTACGTAGATCTTATTGTTTTCTTGAGGTTATCCTCGGCTTCTCATTTTGTTACAGTTTGCTCTGATGATGGAATAAAGTTTTTTCCGAAAGCTTAGCTAAATAAACAAAGGGTGGTTTAATTTCTTTGCACTTGGTCGATTACCCCAACAACTTACATCTTAAAATTCATAATTTTTACGACCAAATACTCTCCTTCCGGATTTATATATATATATTGTCATGATATTTATGTTAAATCAATATAATTATAGTTAAAAATTTGTTAAATGTTAGTATAATAACTTAAACTATGTTAGTCTTATAATATAATTATGACTACATGAGATTTTTGGCTTCGTAATGATGTACAGATATTAAAAAGGATATTATTTTCATGATAGGAGGTTGATTGTGCCTGAAATTGGTAATAATTAGTTTGTTTATAATATAAAGATAGATGTTTATAAGATTATATTGACGAATTATGGTAAATGTATACTTAATAGGACAATAATGTATCTGGTGTTGTTCGGAACTGATTCGTTCTGGCTTAATAAGTATTTAAAGTGATTTTGGTGACAAGACTATCATTTGTGAGACTAGTGATGACATCGTGGTGTGATGCAGGAAGTTATTTTAGTTGGTTTTAAGTGTTCTTCGAGGAAACACGTTTCAAGTGCAAGCTCTAATTTCAAATTTTAAATACCTTAAGAGCTATTTTCCAAAATTATGGGCAGGGCCTAATTTGGTGTTTACATCCATTTTGAAGGTTATGTAATCTATAAAAATTAAAAATAATTAATATAATGTGAAGTGTTTAATCGTGTGTATAATAAAAATTTAATTAATTTTCAAGATTAATCTGGTTTAATTATTATTAAAAAAGTAATTTAAACTTACCTGGAATAAATTAATCTACAGTGTTTTTCATTCCAAATTATGGAACAAATTAAGGATGGAATCTTAAATAACATCAAAGTGTTATTTATATTACATTAAAAGAGAGAATTTACTTACCATCTCTTTAATAATCAATAAATTTCACGATAACTGTAACAGTGAGCAATATTGCGGAGAACGAGGTCATGCTGAATCAGGATGCTGTCATATATTATTTGGCGGTAAAATGCTGAGATCGCATATTTCAACGACGCAGATATACATAGTGCTACATCAGTAAGAATATACATCAGGAGTCAACAGTTAAAGGAAATTTCAGATAAGTTTAATTAAAATTTATTGTATAAATGTTGATTTTATTAGTGTATTTCATAACTATCAAATTTAGGTGAAGCCACGATTTTTTTTTTAATAAAAATAACCCTGAGAATATAATTTATGTGTATGCTATTATGTTTAATTCATTTTATTGGCGTAACCAACATTATTAACAATTTATTTAAGCTAGCCGAGGTATTATAAATTAAAATTTAAATTTTATTTGAATATAATTAAATTATAATTATCATTAAAAATAAAATACATAGCAATATATATGCAGAGAATGTTTGGAAAATATGCATATACTTAGATCATATATGCAAAAATAGCAAGAATAATTAATAAAAGTTGTAAACTCAAGTATAATAATTTTTATTGGACAAAATCAACAAATACATACACTAA
>JABXWE010030438.1:0-11075 GCA_014611495.1 Limonius californicus
TCACTAGTGAAATCAAACCATTTTAAAAATTTCAAAAACGAACAGGTTTTTGTTTATTTCTATTTATTTACTTATTTTACAAAAATATTAACATTGAATATTAGTTTTCGCCTTTGTAAGATGAAATATAAAAGTTACAATTATTCAAATTACTAAATTTTACATCAAATTGTGGATGAAGAGGCAAATTAATGTCTTGATTAGTTTCTTGGTTTGACACGGAATTTAATGCAGAGGAGCTTGCTGCGGAATTCAAGGCAGATCTATTATTAATGATTGTTGATGATTGCTCAATGATTCTTCTCGAAATTTCGATTTTATTGTTCAGAGAATCCTCTATGTATCCTTCGACGACACTATTCGAACGCCAACCGCCGTGTCTCTTTAAAACTGCTATATCTGCCCCAGAGTCTGCTAGTAGAGTTGCACTTGAACGCCTAAAACTATGACTCGTGTATTCTAGTGGATTTCAAAGGCCTAGAAATTGTGCAATTTTTCTAGGAATCGTTGAAAAAGTGTTCACTCCTACGGGTTGTACCGTGCATTTTTTGTTCTTGTAATTGATGAACAATCGTTTATGTGATATCTTTTCAGGCCGTAATTTTCTGTACTTTCGAAAAACATCAATAGCAGAAACAGAGTTACTTCCATTGATGATGGTAAATGTTCTGGGTTTATGAGTCTTCGTGTCCGGAATTTGAACTACAAGTACGCTACCCCTGTCTTCTACATCATCGACTGACATGGCTACCAGTTCACCAATTCTACATCCTCCAAAAATTCCCACGATAAAAATTACTTTTTGCAATAAATATTCATCATCAGAAGCATTACCTAAGAACCTCTCCATTTCTTCGAGTGTGAACACTTTGGATTTCTTTGGCCTGTGCCCTACAGACTGTTGTTTTAGGAAAGCTGACACTTGATGAAATCTGTAACAAAGAATAGTTTAAACTTCATAAATAATAATCATTGCGATATCACAAACCTGCTTATATCAATATTTTCCTTCACAGATAACATTTTCTTCAGTTGGGAATAATACGACCACAGTGACGAAGATTTAGCATTTTTAGACCGTTCCGAAATATAAGCCAAAATAATTTTTTCGTTTACTCCTTTTGCATGTTTTCTCTTCCTCCACTCACAGAAATTCGTATACTCTTTTTCATATGAATGCTTGGATTTTGCTGACACCACTTTATTCATAGTTTCCAAAGCTTCGTCCAAGACTGCTGAGGGTACAATAACTTCGTTTTCGTCTTGAACTTCTAAAATTCCAGACATTTTTGTTTCGCAAACACACAAAATCCGAAAGCGTCACAACTTTAGAACAATGTAAACAACTGGTTGTTAAGGTGTGAAAATTAGTTTCGCAGTCTACACGATTTCTCGATTGAATTTTTTTTAATTCAATTTGAATTTTATTCAAAAATCCGTCAAAATGGAATAAAAACATATAAACACTATGTGAATCAAACATATTTATTCACTCAAAGAAATGATCTCACTCGCACTGCGTGCTCGTGATCTCAACATTTTTTCGTGAGTAAACGTATGTTTGATTCACTTGGTGTTTAATATTTATTAAACCACTTTTCAAAAATAGGTCCATCCATCTCATCATAGTAGTCCTGGGTGTACTTCTTTGCCAAGAAAGTCAAATCTGCACCATTGATGAATCCATCTGTACTTCTTGCATGTAGCAAAAGAAAACGTGGACTACGAGTTGTACGAGGCTTTTAATCCTGTTGTAAGAGTACGAATAAATGCATCTCGATGCAACTCAATTGACTTACCAACCCATTTTTTTTCTGTGTCCGATGTTTACCTACGATTCATTCTAGTATACGATGTGATAGTTTTCTTGACTGTAATTTCGAACTGTTCGTAAATACTGATGGCGCCACAAGATGATTTCTTCTTTCCTATCAATACAGATTTTCTACCACGTTTTACATCAACAAAATTCATGTCGTGCAATAACCGATGCAGTGTGGCTTGTGAAAAATTGGAAACATTTTCAGCATTGTTTTCTCCCGCTCATATGGCATTTAATGTTGGAGTTATTACTTAAGCGAAGAAACGGGTGAAATATTATCCGAATATCGCTTCATTGTACGTTTCGTCGCGGAATTTACTAATTTGACGTTTCTTGGGCGTCTCCTTCGGCGACTGCAATTTAACTAGTGAAATGTACTCCTTTCACACTTTATAAAGTATCATTTCGCCAACACCACACATTTCCGAGGCTTCTTTAATTACATTTAACAATGGCTCGTTGCCTTGATGCAAATGTAAATGTAAATAATATACAACGTTTATCAAGACCTGTTTTTTGGAAACTAGCAAAAGGTTGTCCTGGTTTACGTTTTACAATTTCTCCCATTGCGCCGCTAGAAGGTAAAACGTAAACTAAAGCAATTTCTGTTACTCCCTTACATGGATTTTTGGTAAAGAAAATAATTACTGATTTGCAGTGCTATTGAATAAGGAATGTAAAATAAGATAAAACAATTAGTAATACGAGCCCAAAATCATACTAATTTATATTTTTGCGTTTTAGTTTGAATAAATAATATAAACCTAAAACACGGAAACGCAATGTTAAGTTTGTTATACTACGATTAAAACGTGTTTCCATTAAAAAATATTACAGAATATGTTAATAGAGTTAAGAACGAACTATATTCAATGTTTTAAGGAGACCTAGAATGATTTTGGGCTCGTAGATACCGCTTTTGAAAACGAGATGGATATTTAAAACCGATGAAACTAAACATTTTTAATTAAAACATTCTTAAGGTCCTTCATATCTTTCCAAAGTTTCGATTTTACATCTTTTGAGAACACCTGGATCTACTCCATTTAAGCAAACTTACACTGCTGTTCAGGTTCTTATATTTGGTAAGGTAGTTCGGTCAAGTCTCATAAGGTTTGCATAGCCCATAAGGCCTGTACTATACTTTCACCGTGAGACGCTCTAAAGTATCTGTTCCAAAAATCATTGAAAATCTGCGTGTGTAACCTATAGTTATTATTAAGAAATTAGATGTTCAAACAAGATTTTTCCATATTTGGCATGGTAAGATTTTTATTTGAAGATTTGAAAACAAGCTGCTCGGATTTAGAGACTAGATATTTAACAGCATCTTTCAAAGCCATAATGCCTGTAAGAAGCGTTTCCATTATTTATGCATGGATTACGTAAAGATAAATTGTGGACGGCTTTTCTTGTAAAAATATATGTTTAAAAATTACACATATGTAAAATATGAAACGGAACAAATGCTTGTTTTTTATTATTATATTAAGGAACGTTAACCGCTAAGGTAATTAGCTCAGATACGGTTATACAATATTTACATTTATGTAATAAGTTAGTAGTTAAGAACCTTATCATATTTTGACTTACCTCTACTTTGTTATTCAATGCGATTTCTATTTTTGGGGATATTTGACCCGACCTCCGTCGCATACTACACTGGTTGCAATCTCTGATCAGATGCAATTGTACAAATGTAATTTGGGGTATCACGTGTTGTACGTATTATTTGCGGTAGGTTTTGAAGGTGTGAATGGGTTAATTTGCCGGGTGCGATGCTAAGGGATGTTGGGGCAACTGCTTGCACGTTTAGTGAGTATCTTCAAGGGTTTATTGATGGTTTAATAGATTGTAGTTTGTTGAGGATGGTTGCTATTGCCATTTTCTCTAAATACAGATTATGAAATGTACTTTAATAGTGATTTGTTGTGGTTTTTAAATGGAGACGAAGTTTGGGGATGTTATAGCCTCACGAACTTTTTTACCTTCATTAGTTATTTCCGTGTACTATTCTAGTATGCCAATTACTACCCTTTTAAGTGAGTTTCTATGTTGTCGTGCTTACAGCGAACTTAATAAACATTAAAGACAGGGTTTAGTTGCAGCAAGCGGCAAAGTAACCATTTATCCTTGCCTACTACTACCGATGCTACTGTTGTGTTGCCTTTCAAACCATCTGTGTATCTTTAACTATGGTGTAGATTTTTTTGTAGGATTTCGGTAAACGATATGCGAAGAAGAATAGGATTGGTCTCTGATTTAGCGTACTTACTCATCCTCATCCTAGTGTTAGTTATGGGTTCTTAAACATTCATGGATGTGTTTTTCATGATGCACTTTTTATTGGTAGATAAAGGTATCCGTTGATAGATGTTTGTAATTAATTGCAAATTATATACAAAATTATAAGCTCGTCAATTATTTATTATGATGATGTCCTGGTGTTTTCTGCTTGAAATAATGTTTTAAGGTACATTCTTTCAAATAAATTCAGTTTTGATACTTGCTTGCTTGCTTTGAAAGAGCGAGATCTAGGACGCGGTTTTCCAAGCATCTCTATGCACTTAGGCCACATTTGGCCCATTGTACTACATACACCCTAACTAAGAATTTTGCCTATCTGGGGTAATTCCAACTACAGTAGTGATTTTTAACGTGTCACACATCGTAGTGGCACGGGACCTACGGCTTTACTTCTTATCCGACAGAAGGCGCATTTTCAGATTTTTCCCCGCTAGAAAAATCTCGCCGACCTCAGCCAGGTTCGATCTCGCGTCCCTCAGATCTAAAGGCAAATGCGCTAACCACTAGACCACCGAGGCCGGCCAGTTTTGATACTACTTAAGAATATTTCTGGAATAGTCATAATTGAGCGTAGTAATATCAAAGGCGGAAATCTCCAATTTAAGTAAAATGAGATTTATACATCAAATTTCTCGTCTTTTATTATACCATTATTCTATAATATGAATTTTTAAGAAGCTTTAGTGGTTTTAAATCTAGTACACCAACAAACATTTTATAGGTTATGAATTATGATTGTCTACTTTATTTTCATCAAACAAAATAGATTTCCGTTCTGATAGATTTACCAAGACATTGATTTTAGCAGATCAAATTAATGTCTTTCAATGATTTTGCTATTTCATTGATTTTTCATAGAGAAAATACAATTTTAACCAATAACTTAAAACCACTTTTGCTACTACTTGTTGTCACATTTTGAATGACTTATATTTACTATTTCCTATTTAAAATTTCCGTTAGCTCATTTTTGGCGCCCATTATTTACTACAATTGTAATTGAGTTTCGAAAATCAGTCTCGTCTAAGAAATAATGACCTGGTTGTAAAATCGTTAATACCATTTTACTAACTTGCTGGCAAATGTTTTGGAACAAAGACAAAATTCTGAATGAAATCAGTTGCTTCAGTTCTTCCGAATAGTACTTTATTATAATTTGCTGAACAAGTATAAAAACAAAGCCTATGCTGGATCTAATAGCAGATTGTTAAAATCGTAATTGTTAACAATGACCAAACTATGTATTTAGGTGTGATAATCGGAGAAAGAAACGCACATCTTTTAGCCGGAACAAATCCAAATTGTAGCGCACTTGAATTGATATCGCTGGGTCCTCCGAGGCTATTTGAAACGCACAAAAAATTTAAAATTCTCACTTAAATGTTTTGGATGCCAGAAATCGTCTTAATTAGTGCGCATTTCAATTTTGAAATTAACATTGATCCATTTAATGCTTTAACCGTCTTATAGAATACTAAAATATAACTCTAATTTGTTGTAAAAATATTGCCTTCGCCCATGATTTGGATGAATTAATTCAAGAAAATTAGTAAATTAAAGTGAAAATCGGCATTGTAAGTAGGTCTATGATTCAAAATTTACTAGTAAGCCTGTAAAACTTAAAAATTTGAACCTCAATTCCTTGTTCAAAGTAAACTTTACACCAAAAACAAAGAAATTACGACCCTTATGTTAATCGCGTAACTTGCGTTTTCTCATATTTCACTATATTTCAAGTTACTTACGGTACACAATAAGGGCGTAGCCCACTGGTTCAGTTAGCTATTTATTAATATAGAACTCATAAGCACTTAGGTATCTTTACATGAACGCGGGCTATAGTGGTGTTGTTACAAGAAGAAAATTACTGATTTTACCTAACTTTGTTCTGCTATTTATATTAAGTTTTGTTGTGTTTGGGTCACCGAAGGATCAATTCCTACGAAGTTGTTCTGTATACATGGATAGTGTCTAGTAACTGTTGTAAAGCCAAAATGAAACATTACACAAGCACTGGTGCTTTAAAACCTTTATATACATGCGCTTATATTTTTGCTTTAGTACCGCCGTATGCAGCAGACGGCAGTTGGAAATTATTACGGCACAGATGTTATTCCTCTGTAATAGCTGCAATTTCATTATGTGTTTACGTTTTTACGTTTGATCCAACTATAGATAAAAACCGAGAAACAATAAGCGACTTCCTTATCTTTAGAATTCTATACGCTTTAGCGATAGTATCAACAATTCTTAAAAACCTAATATCTGGTTTCTGCACCGCCAGAATATTTAAATCATTTATCCATCAGTTTAAAATGGTTGATATGGGCTTTGAAAAGCAACATTTCGGCAATAAATCCAACAGCGTTCTAATTGAATTGCTTCTCTTACACATTTTATTCATAGGTTTAATTGTAGATACAATTTTAATCACAGAGAGACACTATGGATTAAATAAAAGCTTTAAATTTGTTATGAAGCTATTTCAAGACTATTTAAATGGCATCACTGTACTACTGATCTACAATTATTGCAAGTTAATAAAACAAAGATTTCGATATTTAAATGAACATCTTGTGCGAACTGTGAAGTTGCATTTGAAGTATCCACTAAAATCACAAATTCAAGTTATACGTATAAGTGCATTGGATATGGGAAACGAATTACAAAAGAAGATACATAACATTAGAAAACTTTACGATAAACTATCAATGTTGGTGAGAATGTATAATAAGATATTTGGATGGCAAATTTTGTTATTATTTGGTGTTATTTTGCTGGCGGTGTTGGATTTGATTAATCTACAGATACTAGGCGGTGCACATAGCGGAGTTCATCCGGTAATAAATATAGTAGTATGGATTGCTAGCGTAGTGGTAAGTATACTAGGATAATTATTCAAACACGTCAGGATTTTTAATAATGTAATTGTTGACGAAACTGCCCGTGCTTCAAGCGTCTCGTATTTTATCTGGAATAAGCAACAGTACCTGCTGGTAACTGACTACGGAACTATTTTGACCATTTTAGATAAATTAAAGCAAACAGAAAATAAAATAAAATATATTTTCTAGAATTAAAAATTTTTCGTTACGCAAAATCTCGTAGAGATAAAATGCCGACCTTAACGCGCGTATTTGTATAAAGCTGACCATTGCAGTTGTCCATGTAAATAAGAAAAATTGGTTATGCACTAGGTGGTTGCACTACTGGAAAGTTGTCTACATTAATATGTGGCTACTAAAACAATTTTCAATACAGACGAAACATCAAAGTGATTATCTTGTAGTTAGGCAAATTTACAAAGTAAACAATGTCCATTTTGATAAATCCTATTTATTTAACATTATTTTGAATAAAACTAATAAAAACTGGTTGCAGTAATGTTTATCCCAACAATGTCAAAATTATGATTCAACGAATGGTAAAAATGAACTTAATTCATACTGAAACTAAAAAAATGGTACTCTTTGCGATTATGGTTTATATTATGAAATACACGTGGAAAGCAGCACAGAAACATAGGTATGTATAAGTGCCTATATACGAAATTATAAAATATTACTAAAATAATATGACGATACTTCCACAAAGTTCAATCGCGATATTATGTAATTGAGGTGATCAGCTATTCTGGATTCCCGTTTTAGATTTTCTGCGTTGAATTTATAAGATTTATTAGTACGTTCTTAACTTACGTCTCACTTTGATATAAAATCAACCAACCTGGCATTTGTTATAAGCGCTATGCAACGAGTGGGAGTACGAGTACTACTAGCTGGTTTGGGCTATCCATATATGTGGTAGATATGTGGATCCTCCAGAAATATTATTTACCAATTGATCTGAAAATATTTGAATTTTATCGTTATTTGGCTGAATCGAACTTGGATTGAATATGAAACAGTCTCCAACGATGTGAGGTTCCAAAAATAGTAGACCGAAACAACAGCCCAACCATTTCCCAATTTTCATCTTGTTCTTGCAGACTTTTGTAAGTCCTAACTGCTGTATTTTTCTCCAAACTTGGGTGATGTGAAAACGACAGCCAGTAATTGCAACATCAGGCCAAGCTAATAGTATGACCTTTTGAATGGACTCTCACCAGATACAAGATTTCGTTTAAAATTGAACTTTTCTGCACTTCAATGCTTTCTATGTCTGTTGCTCGGACTAATAAAGGAAATTAAAATATTCTTCACACGTATCTTAAAACACACACACACACACACACACACACACACACATATACAGATCGTCATGCTTTTTTGGAAACATAGGAAATACATGAGTGCAACAAGGAGGTGGGATAAAAGATAGAGAAATGATATATAGGGTTTGGGGAAGGGAAAATAAGTATCCATGGACACCAACAAATAGTATGCCTTGACCGTATTAAATTTAATTTAATGTCATTTTGGTCTATTTGTCATATTACATTTAATTTCCAAATAATTTGTAGTAAAATGAAATTATTAAAATGACTTACACACTAGAAGAAAAAATACAAATATTTAAGTGGGTTTATGCCGGTAACTCAATTATCGACACAATTAATTTATTTGTAAATGCATTTGAAAATCGTCCTATTCCATCTCCATCAACAGTGTCGAAGACTGTGAAACATTTTGAAGAAAGTGGATGTATTGCAAAGTGTAGAAAATGTCATCCAACCAATGGCAACCGCATCAATGCTGAAAAGGAAGAACGTAAGTTGTTGGTTTGTGCAAGTGTAGAGCTAGATTCTTCTAAATCTTGCCGACAAATAGCTGAAGAAATAAGTACCAATAAGGACACCGTTCAAAGAACTTTACAAAGAGAAGGATATCATTCTTATAAAATAGCTACCAGTCAGCAAATCTTTCCAGAAGATAAAGTAAGAAGAATGGAGTTCTGCGAAGATATTATGGAACGGGCAAATAATGACGATCATTTTATTTCAATGATCTGTTTTACAGACGAATCCTCATTTCCATTACTTGGTAGACATAATCCGTCCGCCGTTAGATTTTGGTCCCGTAAAAATCCACATATTCGAATGGATTACAGGACTCAGTATCCTCAGAAGCTGAATGTTTGGGCTGGGATTTTAAATGACGGCGTTATTGGGCCGTTTTCATTGAAGGGAATTTGAACGGAGATAAATATTTGATTATGTTGCAAAACCAAATAATACCTGCGTTACAACAAGTTCCTGTTGATTTTCAACAAATTTGGTATCAGCAAGATGGCTGTCCGGCGCATAACACTGCTGTGGTGCAAGGATATCTGAATAATATCTTTCCTAATCGTTTGATTAGCACACGGGGAACAATTTTATACCCACCGAGATCGCCCGACTTAGCTTTACTTGATTTCTTTGTATGGGGGTACATAAAAGAAATAGCTTACAACAGCGAGAGGGCCAACAATCTAAATGAATTGCGTCAAAAAATTGTTGATGCTTTTATAACCATTACTCCTGCAATGTTAACTAAAACACGGCGAAGTTTTTACAACCGGATGGGATACTGTTTAGCTGAGCAAGGGGGTTTATTTGAACATTTAATATAGTTTTCATTTTGTTAATAATTTCGTTAATTTTGTATGAAATTCTTTATTTGCTTTGATAATACTATTCTTTATTATTTTGTACTGATTTTAATTATTATTGACATGCATGTCACATACAATTACATTTATTATGTCAAATATGTTAAATTGATTTTCATAATAACCATAGATACTTAAATTCCCCACCTTTCATCTCCTACGGTCTGTCCTTGTTGCACTCATTGCTATGTTTCAAAAAAAATCGAGACAATCTGTATATTGCCGTGGTTTGTCCCTTCACAATAATAATAATTTTCGCCCCACGTTGCTGTGGTTTAAAAGTCGTGGTGAAAAAAAACAACTTATGCCAACCAACTCAAGCACAAAACTGTTAATCTCAGGGCTCCACTCGCGGCCTTGTTTCGTAAAAAAAATTGAGAAATAACATTCGACAAAAAACAACGCGCACAAATTTTTTCTATGCTTTACTGTCACCGATATTAGTTCTTTTTTAAACTGCACCAATCTTTTCACAGATGTTAGGCATGCAAAAACGCCCCTGGATTGTTACTCCACAAGTATACAGACTGCACACCTCTCCTTCAGGCTGGTTCTGCTTACCGTGCTCTGCTGTCTCTTCCCGACATGCAGTACTTTTCCATTTTCATTTAACGCCCATTAAAACTCACATTTTATTTTATGATGGTATATTCTCCCTTTTTAATCTTAGAATTTTTATGACATTTTCTAATAATCAACAAAAAAACAAAAGTCCTCTCCGATTTCAAAAAATTTCGTACTCCTTGATCGCCGGGGAAAGACATTATTTTGTCAACACATTTTGCCCCGACGACGATACAAAGGTGAATCACAGCAGTAATTAGCATTTAAGATAAACTCTCTACTACAAGATCCAGCCTACCAGGCCATCACCACGGATCCTACCACATACCTAGAGAAAACTACAAAAAACAAGATCAAACAGAGCCCGATCGCCGAAGACATACAACGACAGCTGATACCATCATCCAGATGTCCAAAACTCTATGGGCTACCAAAAGTACACAAACGAGGAGCACCTCTCAGGCCAATTGTCAGTTCAATAGGATCCCCTCTACAACAGCTGGCAAGATACCTGGCAAAACATCTACAACCTCACACCGAAGAAGCCGCATCTGACGTTAAGAACGCAAGTCATTTCGTCGATTTACTGAGGAAGGAAAAAGTAGAGCCAGGCTGGTTACTAGTAAGTTTCGATGTGGTGTCACTGTTTACCAACGTTCCCATAGAAGAATCTCTGGACATAATCAAACAGAAATATGATCCACCAGCCCACATAATGGAATTGACAAAACACTGCCTCAAGGACACAATACTTCCTGTACAACAACCAACGGTACAAGCAAATAGAAGG
>JABXWE010030439.1:0-18963 GCA_014611495.1 Limonius californicus
GGGCATGCAATAATACACAATGACAAAAGAAAAACACTATTTATTAATAAAATTAATTTTTGAATAGTAGTTTGCGGGGATTAGTTGCAAATTTTCTAACTACAGCTTGCACTAATTGTTCCTTGTTTCCGAAAACCCATTGACGATGAATCATTAGCATGGCTAACCCGTTTTACCTATTTCCACCAACAGTGTTTCTAAGTCATGTTTTAATTCGGCTAAGGGAGTCGCATGAACGAGATTATTCTAGAAAGCTCCTTTAACTATGCATCCATCTGTGAGAAGTCATAAGAACTACAACCTGTATGTGTATAATACACCTACAAGTTATAGTTCTTATGATTTTTAACAGATGGCGCAAGAGTCTCTATTTCGTAATTAGATTCTTTCAAAATGTTGACATACCAACAAGCCTATTACTCAATCTACTACTACTACTACTATTAATCAATTTTTTTAGAAACTTGTCGTTTATATTTTTCTGTTGTATTTTATATTTTTCCACCTTGGAAGAGGGGGGGGGGCAGCTGCGTACCCTTTGCCGCCCTCCCGTTCCTGGATACGCCCTCGTCTGAGAACAGTTCTAATACGATATTGTTGTCTCCGTTTTTCTGTCCAGATTTTCCAACGGCAGATGCGTTCCTGCTAACCCATTAGCAATTTCCTAGGGCCCTTCCAGCTTCTCGCATCTTGACTACACACTCAAAACAAATTAATTTAAAAAAACTATCTCATCTACGTACACGAAGCATTGTAAAATATTGTGTTAAAGGCAATAACAGCAATAAAACTGATACTGCACTAAAACCTTTAAAAACTAGGGCCATAACAAAAAGGGACCTTAAATTTTCGAAACTCTCCGGACACACCATATTCCTTTTACAATGACCATGAAATTTTTGTATGGGAAATGCAGTTTAAACAATATTATGTTTGTGAAGTTTTAGGCTTTCGCAGTTTGTGTTTAATGAATTCACCTCTTCGGGCTTAGACAGCGTTGTCGTAGAATTGATTGATTCTGACGTTTCACTAACCGTTGCAGGTAACATGTGTAATGTATGATTAAAAAAATTGCACTTTAATAATATTATCCGCAACGGTTAGCGAAACGTCAGCATTAATCAATTCTACGACGACGCGATGTAGGCCAGAAGAGATTACTTCAATTTCATGTTTACTTTAATCGTTTGAAACGTACCAAAACTAATATAAATATTTTTTGTATGCTTTCTAGTTTGCAATGCAGTTTTTTTTTAAATAAAGTATGACATAATTCAAACAGTAATTCCAATGTTTTTTAGGTTAAATTAATACGTTTGAAATCGCTACAATAATTGTATTAATTAAACTAACCTTTAAAGGCGGTTTTATGCTATTGGGAAATTAGGAACTATTGTGTTAATAAAGGCTATAAGACGTATAAAAAAATTTTTCGTTTTCAAGTGTTTCTTTTAAAACGTATCCAAAACAATATTAATGATTCCATTACCTACGTTTTGAAAACCATTTTATTGCTGTGATAATTTAAGCATGATCTATAAAATTAGAAATATATATACAGGGTGTGAATGAATTACAAGGACAAACTTCTAGGGCTTAAAGTAAGCCTCGGTGCCTGACGAACGGGCTACCCAGGCGTTTTAAATAATTGGGTACCTGCGTTCAAATGAACAAGAGATGCGGATACGGGGCTACCTTGCACCCCCAACTCCTTCATGGAGCGTAGTGCCTTACCATTACTATATTTACATATGGGGACATAGTAACTTTACAACTGACCTTGATAGATTATTAAGTAATTTGTATCTATTAAATTTTACATCCTAATTAAGTTACTGAGTTTTATCCATTCATGTCTTCCCAGATTCTTCTAGTAAACACAAATTTGACGCTTTTAAGCTTTCTCACTATCCCACGTTCATTAAACGGATAGTCTGCTTCAATCTTGACGTGGTTGTAAAACTTATCTTCGCATTTGTGGGCGAACCTTTGAATTTCATCTGCAACCATTTCCACCCAAGCAAGGTCTCTGGAGATCACTATTACATAATTATATACCAAGGAGCTTTGACAATATTCCTGAGTAGGTACTTTATTTTAGAATTGTTGTATTATTTGAATGTTTTTTTTTCTGGTACAACCCCATAGTTGTATTCTGTTACGGGCCAAACGAGCTTTTTCGTCGACCGGCAACCGGATAGGTGGAAAAAGGCCTACAGCTTAGCTCAGAGGAGTAGGGGGGATTCACGGAAATCGCTTACGGGAGGAAATCTTCCTGATTGTGTACAGAGTAGGTCAAAATTAGTGGGCGCCACCTTCCAAATGCAAATGCAAATGCAATGAATATAACGTTCCAATCCATATTGTGTTTATTGACTACAACAAGGCGTTTGACTCCATAGAACTTTGGGCAATCTTCAGGGCCATGAACAATGCCAGAATAGACTCCAGGTACAGAAACTTACTCCAAAATATATATAATAAAGCGACAATGGAAGTTCATATCACGGAAACTTCCAAAACTAATAAAATACCAATGGAACGAGGAGTGAGGCAGGGTGACACTATCTCTCCTAAATTATTCACCCTTGTCTTGGAGGATATATTTAAAACACTCAACTGGGAAAAAAAGGGAATAAAAATTGACGGCAGATATTTAAGTCATCTCCGCTTTGCCGACGATATTGTACTCTTTAGCCAAGACATCGAGGAACTGCAGGAAATGTTATGCGCACTTGAGGCGAGATCAGCTGAATGCGGCCTACAGATGAATCTCAATAAGACCAAAATAATGACCCCAGCAGATGTAACCATCTCAGTGAACAACGATACAATAAACAGAACAGACGAATATATCTACCTTGGACACAAGATCACACTCGGCAAGGATAATCAGACCGCAGAAATAAGTAGACGCATAAGAATGACCTGGGCAGCAGTCGGAAAACTAGGGCATGTACTAAAAAATCAAAAGATACCAATAAATTTAAAGAAAAAAGTGTTTAATACTTGCGTTTTACCGGTTATGACTTATGCAATGGAAACTATGGCACTAACCATCAAATCTGCTAAAAAACTTAGAGTAACTCAACGAGCCATAGAAAGATTGATGCTGGGAGTAAGCCTGAGAGACCATATTCCAAACGAAGATATTAGGAAAAGAACAAAGGTAGAAGACGTCATAGAATATATTGCAAAGCAGAAATGGAACTGGGCCGGGCATATCGCACGACAAGATGGTCAAAACGCGTTCTACAATGGAGGCCACGCTTAAATAAACGCAGCGTGGGCAGACCGCCAAGACGATGGCACGATAATTTAAAAGAAACAGCAGGCAGTAGATGGTTGCAACTGGCCCAAGACAGGGAGAAATGGAAGAAGAAAGGGGGCCTATACCCAGGAGTGGGTTGCAAGGGGCTGTTAAAGAAGAAGAACCTTCCAAATACAGCTGATTACAGGTCCTCGTGGAAGGCCGAGAAGTCAGCAGCTTAGGGGAATCGAACTCACCTTTATTCATGCACGCAAGTACAACATACTCAATAATAAAAAAGGCAGTGAATTTTAAAACACATATAATCAAACTATTAGAATGGACACAATACAAAAAAAAGGAGAGCAAATGATGACCTCGCAGTTTAATAATACAATCTGTTAATTTGATTGTTCAAGAAACAAACCCGCCGCTGCTGGCGCACGATATTTACCTTCTTCAAAGAACTACGTGGCCAGAGGCGTCGAGTTTACAAGCATAACACAATATAAAAGAAATTACTCTTTACAATCAGCAGTGCAAACAAAGACAATCGGCGACTGAAGGTCGCTTCTTGTTTAAAAAAAAAAAGATTCAATTAAGTACGTTGAATTTTGCAAGTCAGCGCATATAAGGTTTCTTTTCACAACACAAACTGGTTGCCTTACCTTGAATTTCGATGAATGGAATCAATTGCGAAGCAGGCACAATTCTGGGGTATTTTCAGGCCCGGGAAAAATGTAGACTTCGGGAAGATTTCGTGACGAAACACTTGCTGCACAACCTTCGTAGTTTATCGCAGCAATGGCACATGTACAGGTACAACAAATGGGCTCAATAATAATCCGCCAAAGGCGATCGGCAAATTCGCAATGAATTGCCTTTCGAGGGATAAATTCCAGCGTTTTTTCTTTAACATCCGACACTTGTCGATATTCTGTTCACTCCACGGTGATACAGCGATACGAAACTACACGCGATGGATACCCATCGAAAACCCAAGCCGCCCCTGTAGCACTCGACTTATTTACGGCCCCCGTAGATGGACTCAAGCGGCCGGAGTCAACGAAGATGGAGGACTGACTGAAGAACTTTCGCGACGCAAACCTGCATTTCCCCCAAAGGGTTGCAACGTATTTCGAATAATGGCGAAACGATTCTAGGGTCAGCACAGAATCCCAAAAATTGTTTTTGAACGGCAAATCTAGCCTACAAAGGGAAACCTCGAAATTGGCCTCGTCATAAATCAATCTTTAAAGAAAACAAAAAAATAACCATAACTGTTATCAACATACAAACGGCAATTAAAATAACGTTTTCTATTCCTATAAAGCGGCAATTAGAGCACGACATTAGATTTAAGAATACAGCAGAGCAGATTTGTTCTCTTCCAAAACAGTTTCGATTAGATCAGTGATTCTGTAGAGTTGATCTACCATACCATGCTTGTTTCTAAAACCAAATTGATGTTTGGTGTTATATTCTATTCTATGATGGTTTCAGTCTTTTAAATATGAATTTTTATACAATTTTGATATCACGGGCAAGAGTGAAATTGGTTGATAAAATGATTGATCATTTATTGGTTTAGCAGGTTTAGGAATTAGTATAACTTCTGCAACTTTCCTAAACATGGACACGTGTTTCAGTCGCAAGGACGCATTAGTTGAGTAAGTCAGTTTGACAAATCTTTTTCTGGGTATTTGCTTCAAAATTGTTCCATTTATGAGGAATTTTGTTTGGATTCCGATTATTTTTGATTTATAATCTTGCTTTTTTGGAGTTACTTGCTTTGTATTTATTGTTTCGTTATTCGTATTTATATATGATCGGATTTCTTCTTCAGTGTACGATCCAGAGGGTCTTCTGATAGGCAAGCTTTACATCTTCGGTCGTTTTAATCTTTTAGTTGCTCTTCATAGGGAGTAGTTTGTATCGTAAGGTTATAAGTGGAGGAGGACTAGTGACGTATGCTTGACTTCGGAGTTATTCTACCAGAATCGTTCAGGTTCGAATTCTGAACATTGCACTTTCCCAGGGTGTCTTAGTTGTAGTTGGGGCATGGGGTTTTCAATGGTGGAAGATGTATAGCATGAAATATGCTAATCTGGTTGGGATGGGAATCATGGTCAAATGCAACTCTATTTTTCTTAAAAAATTAGTGCTACGCGTTTACTTCTAATTTTTGAATTTCTCTTCTTAGTTGTTGGCTTAACCTGTTCAGTTTAGTTTTATTTTCAGGTAAACTGGTCTACTATGGTTTCCGTGCCCTTCACTTTTCAGCAATCAAATGTCTTATTTTTGTTGGATAGTTAATTCCAGCAGTACTTTTTTAATTGTTCTTACCTTTATCTATATCGCTTGTTGAATATAGCCAAGGAATATTTCAGCCTCTGTGTAGAAATCATTACCTATTTCTAATATAACATTACGTTCGATTGTATTATCCATCCAGTTTGAAAACTTTCCCAAATAATTGTGTTGTTGGCTAAGGTTGACTTGTTTGCTTTGACTGTTACTCGATCAATTGATGTTGTTACTAAAAATCGTTAGCAGCAAATTCCAATCCTTTTTCAATTTTATTTGAGTTTAGAAGATCTGGCATTTTATTCTCGTCTCTTGGCCAGGACGTAGGATTTTCAGTTGAATGAAAATCGCAGGTATATTATTTAGCCAAATTATACAATTCTTGAATATTCATCCACTCATCCATAATATCTAGATGATTTTTTTCAAAGAGAATTTCGGTGTCTATGTCGATTCACTCTTAAATGAGTACCTATGGGTACTACCTTTTAGAATAATAATAGACGGCTGAAGCGCAATGCAGACCGGCACTGGCAAAAGTAGTAGCTGAACCTGCTATTCTTCCAAAGGCTTCGAGATGTTATAAAGGCAGACTATTATTATATATTTTTTACATCTAGTCGTTATTGGTCCTGACCTCCAATAGGTGTGCTTTGCGTTTAAACGTTAAGCAAATGATAAAATCAAGTTCTATATTAAACTAATACTGTAATAATTCTATTGATTGCGTTTTAAAACTTTTCCCCAGTGTAAAAAATTGGAAATTGGGTAGTAAAAGACCACCAATATAAAAATTGCAAATATACAACAATGTCTAACTGAATAGTACAATCAGAACCAGTTTTGAAATTAATGTTTATTCTAAAATAGTTTTATGATATTGTTACATTTACAAAATTTTCCCAATTATAAAAATCTCCATGTCAAATTTGAAACTAAGTCGTAATGAAAAAATAATAATTGAAGAAGTTTTATGTTAACCTTTAATAGAACAGTTTGTTTTAATTTTTAAAGCTTTTCACTACTGTAAATTTTTGTGACTATGTGATTATTATTCTTTATTCTTCTTAAATCACATGCACGTTTATGAAATTAAATATACCATTAATAGATTCTTTGAACAACTGAACCTTAACATACCATTCTTATAAAAGTTTGGAAGTTATATACAATAATTCAAATTTAGAAAGCTTTTCCCTAGAATAGTTGCTCATGTTACACAACTTTCATAAAACTTGTTTCAGGTAAAAATATGGTTTCAAAACCGGCGCATGAAGTGGCGAAACTCCAAAGAGCGGGAGCTGCTGGCAGCGGGGGGATCGCGGGAGCAAACACTCCCGAACAAGAACAATCCCCATCCTGATTTGAGCGACGCCAGCGACGACAAACCTAAGCTGGATCTCAGCGACGTACCCGACATTTCTCCCGTAAATTCGCCTCTAGAGCGGCAGAGGTCGTCCGGGGACGATAAAACCAACCCTCCCGGCAACATAAGACACTGTATTACATCCCAGAACTACCAACTGTACGATAATATGGAATACGAGAGCTCCACCAACGACAGCGAAGAAGAGATTAACGTTACCTGATTTGTTTTCCTTTGGGAAGAGGCGAAACGTTTGGGTTGGGTCGGTTTGGGCTTACTTTCGAGTTTCTTTGAATGTAAATGTGAAATACATATGTTTTCTGAGTTGGTTTCCCATTGATTTAAAATTCTGAAAAATATTAAAATCCAAAAAAAATGATATTTATGTACAACACTGCGTGGGTGCATGTACAATCACACTTCTTTATTAATAAATGTCTGTATCGATTACTTTATCACAATTTTCTTTTCAGATTGATGTAAATACATGTATTATGTACAAAAATCAAAATAATAAAACTTATGTGAAACTATCATCTAAAACATTATCTTACTGTTGTATATAATGGCAAGAATTACTTTTATGCATTTTTCAGGCGTGTCCACAAAGAGAATAATGTCGATTTAAAAAATCAACCCTGCAGATGACAAACTTCCAGTGCCCGTCAAAATCTTCAAGAGCTTCAATTATAATTCATTTTTTCATCTCTGTTGTCTATGCCTATGACCTAGCCCTAAATTTATATTTAAATATTTACACACAAGCCCTCATTCACTTTGTCTCGTCCATATCAACGTTATCAAGAGCTTCTTTAAACGATGTAGTTGTTTTTGGTTTCTGCGTTGTTCTTCTGGGTTCTTGTACATCCTTCGGATCTTTTTTCTTTCCATAAAGCGTATCTAACATTATGCTGGTTGGGTCTGGAGTTATCAATCCAGCTCCTGATGGTACACCTTCAGAAGCTATTATTTCCTGGGTTGCTTTTGTTCCATACAATTCCTTTAACCTCAAGCTAGCGTCGTCGGGGATCACTGATTTGGCGTCGATTTCCCCAATTCCCAGCCCTGGTTTCGGCCCTACCGGTAGAGGTTGAGTCTTTGAGGTGTCCTTCATATTTTCTCTCCACTGGTCTAACCATTTACTGCCTTCTGTGTCAGATATCTGCGAAATAAAACGTTATTATGGTTTTGTTAACTAAAGCATATTCCTTTCCAAAACTCTACGGTATGTATTAGCTAAAAATGAACGGCCTTTACATGTTTTTCCCTCTCCTTTTGTTGGGCATACAGGGTGTTTCGGAAATTGTTAGCGACGTTTCTCTTGCTTGCTGAGGAACCATCACCTTGGTTTGCCAATGGTTGGGTGTTTGTCTGAGGTCCCAGTTCTACCAGAACTTGAAAATCGGCTCGATCCCCTAATCTGAATCCCCAGCCAACCCTTGAATCGGTCCCTGGAAATTACAATTTAATTATAATTCCTGTGGACTCGATAGGAACAACACTTACCCTTTTTAATTGTTGGTATGTTGGAATAAATAACGGACAAGAGCGATGGAATTTCATCTGGGATAATAAGCGAGTGGGCTCCTGGAACAATGAGAAATGGTTTTACTGTTACATTTCAAGGTCTAGTTTCTTAATGCATAAGGAATTTCGTGTGATGCATGATTTAGTTATGCTGTGCATATTTTTCATGAATATTAAACGAGTGCAAGGCGTAATCATGATCGTTAACGTGATTGTTAGTGTTTAGTACGAACTGGTGTGTTTGGTATTGATAATTTTGATCTAATGTGGTCGAATAAAAATATGCGATTTTGATTTTAAGGTAGCTTGGTTTTAGGGTTTTGTAAAAGTCCAAATAACTTACCAAAAATCTGAAGAATTATTCCCAAAACTGCCAGTATTGTCTTCATTTTATACAGTATTCCATTCACTTTGAATTACTTACATTGATGCTACAAAAAAAACATTAATATTATGTAAATTCGTATTAAAATTTAAGAAAACCAAAAAATTGTAACAAATGGTTTTCAAAAAATAATTATAATTTTATTATTCAAATCGAAATTAAAAAACCTTTTAATAACCTAAATCTAGCTCTGTTCATTTGTAAATTACTTGAAAAAATGAATTTACAACACAGAAACATATTTTCTATTGTGTGAAAAATTTTAACTACGTATAGATCAAGTTATATAACCCCTTAATCACCTATTAGTTTCTTTGTTAATTCGGTATCGTTACAGAGATTTGGAGCTTCAAAGTTTTTGCTTCGATTAACTAAAATGTAGATAACTTTTCTGTTTCATGTCCAATTTCGATAAACGTTGTTTTAGAAAGCTAACACTCCTAGCTTAATTTTCAGTTGAGAAAAATTTCTAGTTGGGTATGAAAAGTGGGCGAAATCTGACCCAGAAGTGTAAAATGTGGTGTAAAAAATTGTAAATCAGGTGTATATATGTATGTAAATAGTCATTTCTAATTCTAATTCTATTCGAAACTGTGTTAATATTACATTTGAAAAAAATTATTATAAACTTTTTTGAAAAACTAGTTTAGAAGCTGCAAAAAAGTCAGATGATGATCTCGATTTCAAGACATACCAATTTGTTAAGCAAATTTTCTACTACTAGGTCAGATTTCATTCACTTTTCATATTCTATTGTACATTAACTACTGGAAATTAGGCTGAACTGTTACCTTTCTGAAACAATGAAGTTTATCAAAATATGACACGAAACAAACAATTTATTTACATATTAGTGAATTGGTGTATAAATCTAGATAGCTTCAAGTGAAGAAAACTGTGATAAAGTGATAAAATTAATATTCAAAAATGTTCAATAGTTTATTGTTGTGTTACAAATTGCAAGATCAATGAATAAATAGGCAACAATTCATACCAGGCTTTCATAAGTTGCTACAAAATTATAGCTTCAGTTCAATAAAATTTATTTTCTTGTTTTATATAAAATATTTAGAAAGTAGATCTGGTATGCTGGAATATTTAAATAACAGTTTAACAGGATTTAGTAGCCGCTTTAAAAATTATAAATTTGATTAAAGGGTATTCATATAAGCTACCTTATATGCACTTGGCTTGAATGATCAAATACGTTTATAATCAGACAGCTTGAAAATGTTGACTGTTTTAAATGTAGAATATGCTAGTAAACATTTTGAGGCTATAAGGCGTTAAAAATAGAACTTATTAGAACTAAAATATTTAAACACAAGAAAAAATGTTTAAAACTTTGGGAAACCCCTTACCACCATGCTATTTCAAATAATACAATAATATGATGATAAAATATGCAAACTAAACAATTTCAAATTTGTATTTTGTTCATAAACTACATTCGCAACTTGTTAGGAAACCCTAAAGACAATGTGAAAACTTTGGAAAAGTTGGGGATTTACGAAATTGACTGTTCTCACTGTGATCGAAAATATATTGGGCAAACTAAACATAATATTGATATTAAATTTAAAGAACACGTAGCTCACTTCAAAAATCATAGGTTTGATAAATCAAGTATTACCCAACATATTTACGAGGCGGGACACGGTATAATGTTAGAAAATCTAAAATTGTTAAAGGAAATGTCTTCAACGAAAGAATTAAATGCTATGAGAGCAATCATATTTTCAAAAATAGGGCGGATCTTTTAAATTCAAATAATTCCTAACTCAGATATAATTCATTTGTTGAAAATAACCCATTGATCAGTTCAGAGTAACGAACCCTGACAGGGAAGCTTTAGTTTGATTATAGATTAATCTATGATCAAACAAATAGCTAATTAGCATTGGACTTCCATTGTTGACTTGAAGAAGGACTTATCTCTAGAGGTACTCCTCAGTCAAGTTACTTTAGTTAGCTCAAGTTCCTACCGAAAATGGCAAATTAGTTGCCCAAATACGTATTTAGGTGTTCTAAATATCGTGGTGGTAAGGGGTTTTCCAAAGTTTTTATTACTTGAACCACCGGCTCCGTTCAATCCAATAAATATTTGTGTTTCAGTGCCGTTGCTTGGCAAAAATCGATCCTTGCTTCAGTAAGATAAATACAGGGAATTTTTCTTCTTAGTATACATTGCCTATGTATACTTTTAAAAAGAACACGTCAATTACGCCTATCGTGTAGGCAACCAACTATACAGACAACTAAAAAACAGAAGCATCAGAAACGTAACTGTAGTTGTAAGTTATTTTAGTATGAAGGTTATGTTCAATGCGTTGTTTATATTAAATATGTAAATTAAAATGAGCGGAACAACAACTACAATTATTATTGTAAAACATTAAATATCAATAACAGAAAACAGAAACGAAAATAAAAACAACAGTTACAACACGTATTCGAAATGGCCACCTTGTACTTCTAAACAGCAACCTAAACGGTGTTGAAAAGCACGCACAGCATTCGTAAGAAAGTCAGGATTCAAGCTATTGCATTCGATATGTGTCGAACTTTTAATTCATCAATACTTTGTATTGGAATATTTGTATATATTTTTGATTTCGGGTATCCCCAAGCAAAGAAGTCATTGGGCGACAAATCTGCAGAACGCTGGGGCCACGGTATGGGACCGAATCTTCCGACACAACGTCCTGAAAACCTGTCGTTTAGAAAGTATCTTATAGTATTCGTGGAGGGGCTCCATCCATCTGTAACCACGGGTCATCGATGTTTAAGTTATCTATTGCCGGAATGATGTTATTCCTTAATAGTTCTAAAAACTTGGCTGTATTCAGATTACCATCACTAAAATATGGACCGATAAGCTTATTTTCAACTATTTCTAGCCATACGTCAACTTTCCCAGCGTATTGACTGTAAGTTAAGTTTTATAAATGGCGATTAGTGCGGAACCAATATCTAAGGAATAATATTAGGAGGATAATGGATAGTGGATAGATGAGGAGTTACAATACACCCCGAAAATTTTGTGAATTGACTTCTCCATTTATTGTGAAAGTTGCTTCATCACTAAAAACTATATTATTTAAAATGTATTCATGTTCATTCAGCAAATTAAAGAATGTTTTTCTTTGTTTTCATCGAATACTTGTTGGTGATTCGAAAATTTGTACGATTTATTTTTAAATTCTTTTAGTGTTATAAATATCGAGGTTTTAGAAACATCAACATATGAACCTATTTTTCGTAGTGATACTATGGGGTTTTCTTCAACGTAGCATAAAATATTTAATTTCTTTTCTTCGGTTAAAATGTGATTACTTTTAGTTGTTATTTTATGGGAATTTATTACGCATCCCTCCGACTTAAATTTTCTAACAATTGTTTGTATGGTTTGAATACAAGGAATAGGTCTTTCTGGATATTTTACTGAAAATAAATCTCTCACAGTTCTCAAGCTGTTACCATTCTGATACCACATTAGAATTTCCACTTTTTCGTCTTTACTATACAGGGTTGCATAAAAACCGCAATAAAACACTAAATAAAGACTAATTTTATTTTTTAACCTTGAATTATTTTGATTATTTTGGCCACAGTATGCTTTAATGGTCTGTATAGTTGGTTGCCTACATAATAGGCGTAATTGACGCGTTCATTTTAAAAGTATACATAGGCAATGTATACTAAAATAAAAATTCCCTGTATATAATACTGCATCTTTATAACTATAATATAAGAAAACTGAATTTTAAGCACAAACGCATCATTCTTTTAGAATTCAAAATTAAGAAGTAAAATCCATTACTGTGCTGCATTATAACTGAAAAAAGTACCAAATAATAATGGCCCAATCTAGTATTCTTGTGGAACACAGGGTGTTGTCTAATGTGAGATGTTTAAAACAAGTTGTGGTTAATAAAAACACCTCAAAACTTTCGACTGTTCTTCTCTGTTTGATTACCTAAGCGCTTAGTTTGATGAATGAAAAATAAGAAATAAAAAACTACTTATGCTTTTACTAACTAGGCTAAAAGTTTTATGCATTACAAATCATATGAACTCAAGGTAAATTTTTTATATGACTACAAGAGCCGTGTATTATAAAGTTTAGACGCAACGGCAATGTTGCAAAAAAATTAAATCAATTAGGATTTCAATATTCCATTAATCATCCACAAGTTAATAATTGTAATAAAATAAATTTATTGATGGCGTATTGGCATCTAACCATTTATCTGATACCCTACAAGATTTAGACGTTTATAATTCGAGCAGGCCACAGAAAAATCACTACAACTAAAAATTTCTCAATTTCTTTTCAGTCACGTTTTCTTAAAAAAAATTAACAATAAACCGTGAAATAATTAAACAAATTACTACACCTTACCAATTAACAAATGCACGCACGATAGCCTTTAACACGACTGAGAGTAAATTTGCTAGATATCAACTTCTTACTGGGTCAAGAAGTAATTTAACTTTCCCTCGTCGAGCTGCAGGTAACTTTGAGTGGTTTCTAAATTGTTGCCACCTGATACGTAATGCACGTTATCAAAATTAGTTTCCGTTTGATTTACATATTCTAACTGTCCTTGTTCATTTTCACAATTTTTTAAAAATTCCCTTGCCACGCAATCCCTAATAATCGAACTTATTTCGTAATAGAAAGTGAAGAGAATGAGAAAGTGGTTTCTTAGAACAATTTCTGTCAGTAGTAATGATGCGTCAATTGCATGCTAGCCTGGGGCTGTAAGAAGTCTTGTAATGATGTGTGTGTTTGCATTATTTAAATTAAAAATTATGTAATAATATGGAACGCCTCGATCGAAAGGATATACCTTAAGGCGGAGGTTTTTATGCTTGCCGCAATAAACTAATTTATTTGTAAATTTCGTAGAAAAAATTATACGTTCGTAATGATTACATTTGCTATGCAAAAGTTGAAGGTTAGGCAACCCAACATACAGCGATAAATACACCGCACGACCCAACTGGAGATTTAATTATTTTTTATTGTTTAAAAATGAATGACATTGTTTTAGAAGTATAACAATTTGTATTAAAATTATTACAACAAATTTTGAAAACAAAAAGTTTTCCTCCATATCTAGAAGTGAGGTAATTCACGTTTAAACTAAGTTGATAAATTATTAAAATATTATTTAAGTGTTTATTGCATGGTAGGTCTTTTTGTTAATATACTGTAAAAAAATTATTTTTATATCGAGAAGTTAAGATGCCCCTAGATCCGTTATTTTAACCAAGATTATTTCATTTTTTGGCCAAAATTCTGTATTCTATAACAATCAAATCAGTTATGCAGTATATTACATTTCTTGCAGTTTATTATTCATTATATCTACGGAAGAAATATATTTTAAATCTACGAGTTAAAATATTATAAAAATGATATAAAAATTGAATATTTTTGTACTTTTTTTGCTAGCTTGATAAATCTAGGGGTTTAGGTTGCTCCAATAATCCTCTGCTCCAAGCTTTCCCATTTGGACACTTACCTTTCCAGTTTTTTATTTTAATTGTATTTGGGTCTTCTATAACACTTTTTATACATTTCTTTTAGGTACATTTAGTTTCCAATCTGTTACACGTCTTATTGCTTTGTCATTTCCAATCCTCACATGTCCACGCCATTCCAATCTTCTAGACTTAGGTAATCATCATTGACAGCTTTTTTGTCCCACTGCTGGGCAATACCCTTTCCTCTGCCAGGTGTTTCTCCTCAGCGCTAAGGTAGAAACACGGGGGGACCTACAGTTTAACGTCGAATCCGAACGACATAAATTCCAGAGAAGGTTTTTAGCATTAAGATCCCACGGTTGCAAGCCGGATTGGGAAATTGTGTGTGGTGGGTTGCAGACAAAAATTTTATAAATCTGCATTGTAATGTTTAGGTTTCGAACCCAAGCCTAGACTTAATACTTCTTATTATATTTTCTCTGTTCAGTTTGTTGTTTATTTCTACATTTGGAATATTCTTCCCCTTCTTTTTTTTTTATTAATTCTCTTAAATTCATTACTGTCATAATCAACAAATTAGTTACATTATATACTTGCTTAATCTATTATATTACTGTTATTAAAACGATCCAGTCACAATTATTATTTTAAATTTAGCAGTGAAGTGATTATTGAAAACAAAATTATTAATTTTGCCCACAAATGTATTTGAAAATGAATCAGCAAACAAGTGATATTACTTATTTGAACCTTATTCGATTAATCTACATGTATTTGAATTAAACTGACTAATAAATACTTTAATTTTCAGATCTGGGAAGTTCTGTTCCCAGAAGTTGTAGTTAAAAATATAATGGTAGAAATTTGTAAATCTAATGATATAACGTCTAACTGTCACTCTTTATTTGTAACCAAGAAATACTCATTATTTGTATGATCTGTTTCTCCTAAATTTACCTTTCTGTTAAAAGGCCGCATCGACAAAATAAGTTTTGAATTTATGGGCTTAAAATGATTGATAATCTTTAAACAAATTATGTTTGATATTCACGAGGCGAGTTCAATTGAAACCCATCTTTGCTTTAAAAAACTTTATTCAACAATTTAATTACAAATAATTACCGTCACAGTTAAGGCACCTATTCCATTGTTTTTCTAACCGACGTATACCCTGCTCATAGAATTCTTGTGATTACCGATTAAAGAAGTCTTCCACAGCTAGCTGTACTTCTGCATTAGACTCAAAATGCCGATCTTTTAACGCCTCTTTGAGCGGTCCAAAAGTATGGAAATCGCAAGGCGATAAATTCGGGCTATAGGGTGGATGTTCTAAAGCCCTCCATTTCTTTCGTTGAAGATTTTCTTTTACCACATTAGCAACATGAGGCCTAGCATTGCGTACAGAAAAATGACCCCACGCGTAATATTTCCTTCTCATTGCTTGATGAAGCTTGTTCAATGTTTCATAGTACATATTTGTATTGACATTTACTCCAGGTTCCTTAAACTCTATCAACAAGGGTCCTTCATGGTCGAAAAAAAAATGTTAACATCACCTTGCTTGCAGAAGGTTGTGCTTTAAACTTCTTCGGTGGTGGTGAACTTGAATGTTTCGAATCGACCATAACTTACTGGATAGCTCGTAGTAGGTAATGGCACCAAGTTTCGTCACAGTTAGGTCTACAGTCACATTGACCTTAGACAGAAAATTAAGTTGGAAGTCACACATCAACAAAATAGTGAAAGATCTATAGTGACCTTTTGGCAGTTGCGCCGGGTGGTGGGAAAGAGCTGGGTCTTAAGCTCTAGAATTCTTCACCGATTGTACACGGCAGTAATAGACCTGGAGTACAGTAAGGCTCGGTGGTTTAGTGGTCAAGTGTGCAACAGACCACTATCGCTGTTTAAGATCCAGAGACTGGCCTACTGAAGCAGTGAGGACAACTCCAATGACCATACTAGAAGTTCTGCTAGGGCTGCCAACTCTTCCTATTTGGATAAGGAAACAGGTCATGGCGGCCCACCTCAGAATGCGTGACAGCGGATGCTGGCAAGACAAAAGATCTATCGCAGGTCACGCAGACATCTCCAGGATGGCGGAAGAAGAACTCCTTTCTTTAGCTTGCAAAGTGATAGTAATAAAGGACCGACTGAGACTGCAGAGTACTCTCTCAGAATCCCTGAGATGGAACAGTGGGAGCGAAGCGATGTACCTACATCTACCACAACGTCTGCTACACCGACGGGTCGCGTGTGGCTAGCAGTGGTCCGGCGGGAACCGGAGTTTACTTAGGGAACCAGAGGGTACAAGAAAGTTGCGCACTTGGGAAGTACACTACGGTTTTCCAGGCGCAAGACTATGCCACCCTGGCGGCTGCCAAGAAGGAAAAGGTTATATTGGGAGCAGAGCAAGTAGTATACACCTGCTCCGACATTCAAGCGGTGCTCAAAGCGATCTCCTCACCCAGGACGAGGTCAGCCCTGGTCCAGGAATGTGGAGACGCTCTTGAAGAACTCGCAAGGCTGAAAGAAGTGAAACTGGTCTGGGTACCGGGACACTGGGGAATCCCTAGCAACGAGAAGATAGATGAGCTTGCCCAACTGGTGTTATGTATTTAGTTAGGCGGTAGAGCTAGATAAGCAGCAATCAGAACCGAACGTTGTCCGGCGTGTTGTCTGTTGTCTGTATAAAATCAACTATGTAGAGTAATAAATAATTGCATCTACACCTGTACCAGAAAATGTAGAAGATAAAACAATATCTATTGCTTACCCAAGAAGTGTGTCTGAATTGACTGAAAGAAATGAGCCAAAACCTGCAACAATGAATCCTGATTTTCCTAATCCAAAACAGTCACCAATTCTAAGAAGGTCGGCTAGAATTACGAAACCCCCTACTCCATTAAATTTATAATTGAGATATATGTTTATTTAGGGGGGGATGTTATGTATTTAGTTAGGCGGTAGAGCTAGATAAGCAGCAATCAGAACTGAACGTTGTCCTGCGTGTTGTCTGTTGTCTGTATAATATCAAATGTGTTTAGTATACATAGCCTATGTATACTTTTAAAAAGAACGCGTCAATTATGCCTATTGTGTAGGCAACCAACTATATCGACAACTAAAAATCAGAAGCAAACGTCACTATAGTTGTGCATTATTTGAGTATGAAGGTTATGTTGATGCAGTGTTTATATTAAATAAGTATTTCACCATGTATACAGGACGCAAATAATGACTTATTTGTTAAATACAAAACTCGACAGGGTGATGTTTCAGTTTCTGTAAGGTCTGTGAACATTGTACTTCCTTTGTATAACACAAATACATCAGCGGCAAGGTGGTGTACGTATCAGTATAGTTGCATTCCAAGCAGTTGATTCGGGTTCGATTCCCGGCCATCGCAAACTTTTCTTAATTATTATTTTTTGTTATAACTATTAATTATGACTTCTTCAACGTAGCATAAAATATTTTATTTCATTTCTTCGGTTAAAATGTGATTACTTTTAGTTCTTATTTTATGGGAATTTATTACGCATCCCTCTCACAGTTCTCAAGCTGTTTGCATTCTGATGACACATTAGAATATCCACTTTTTCGTCTTTACTGTAGGTACATTACTGATTACCTAATTTTATTTTTTAACCTTGAATTAATTTAATTGTTTTGGTCACAGTATGGTTCAGTTGTCTGTATAGTTGGTTGCCTACACTATAGGTGTAATTGACGCGTTCTTTTTAAAAGTATACACAGGCAATGTATACTGAAAAGAAAAATTCCCTGTATATGAATCCACATCTCCTTCTTCTTCTTGAGGGTGCCGTCTCCTTACAGGAGGTTGGCAATCATCAGAGCTATTGGTACTTTATTCACTGCTGTTCTAAATAGTTCGATGGTGCTGCAGCCATACCATTCTCTTAGGTTGCATAGCCAGGATGTACTTCTGCGTCCAACGTTCCTTTTTTCCTGTACTTTTCCTTGGCCTATGAGTTGAAGCAATCTATATTTTGGTCCTCTCATAATGTGTCCGAAACCCTGTAGTTTTCTTCTTTTCACTGTTTTCACTACTTCTAATTCCTTATTCGTTCTTCTAAGCACCTCTCCATTTGTCATTCTTTCTGTCCACGATATTCTTAGTAATCTTCTGTAAATCCACATCTCTCCATATCTCCTACATCACCTACAAATTATTAAGATGTATTGCGGTTTACTGTATTGCAGTTTAATGACATGTAGAATTGAATGTTATTAACAATGGCGAAGCTCCACACCCTATGAAGGAGTATGGCTTGCAAGGCGGAACGTCAGAGCTCCCGTATCGTAGTTCTCACACCCGGTTGTTGCCTGCCGAATTCATGACACGTGATGTGGATAGCATCACGCAGTAGACAACCGCATTATTACCTTTTGTTTATTCGGACGCAGGTACCTAATTATTTAAAGCGACTGGGTAGGCCGCCGGCCAGGCATCGAGTTGGGGATTTGAACTTCCGACCTTCCGCACCGACGATGATTAATTAACGAAGTAACAAATCAAATAGTTATGTTTCAGCGTTAACATTAAAGGTACGTCAGGTAATCTTTGCGTTGGATAAACGTGAGCCAGCCTTTAATTGATAACCTTCGATT
>JABXWE010030440.1:0-31754 GCA_014611495.1 Limonius californicus
AATATAAATAAAGAGGAAGAGACGGAAGTACGTGTTTTAGCATACAATAATTTTAAGCCGATTGCATCTGTACGGGTGTACGAGTGTAACACATCCAGAGTAGAAGCGCGGATAATTTTGAAACAAAATAACTTTAGGTCCTATCATCATCATGTCGGAAATACATTGTACCCAACAGATCTGGAAAGAAGATTAAATTATGCTGGATGGTTTGTTCAAGAAAGTCGAAGAAACGAAGGGTTCTCTAAAACGATTCTATTTACTGTTGAAGCAAAATTTACGAATAATGGATTATTTAATAGAAAAAAACCACATTTACTGGGCGCAGGAAAATCGTGATATTACGGTTGGAAGACGAGATCAATATGTTTTTTCTATAAATGTTTGGTGTGGTATTCTCGATACAAAAATACTTGGTCCGTATTTTTCTGAGGAAAATTTAAATTCAGAGCGGTATTTATTATTTTTAAGAAATGAATTAGAAGTAATGTTGGACGAAGTTCCGTTAAACCTAATACAGAATTTGAATTATTTTCAGCACGATGGGGTACCTGCCCACAATGCGCAAATTGTATCTAACTACTTATTGGAAAGATTTAATAACTGGATAGGTAACAGAGGTCCCATAGCATGGCCACCTAGGTCTCCGGACCTAACCCCACTCGACTTTTTTATGGGGAACAATTAAAGACAAAGTCTATAAAGAGAAGCCTAATAATGTTGAAAAATTGAAAATTAAATAAGAACCGCTATTAGTGGAATTAGATATAACAGCTTATTAAAAGTGCAGAGTGAAATATTAAGACGGTGTCAGTACGTGTCCAAGAAAATGGTGGTCATTTTGAAACATTATTATGATTCATTTAATTTAGGTTCACGTAAATTTATTTTCTTATTATTAGCTATAAATTTATTGGTCGTTGGTAATTAAATTCAAGTATTCTTTTTGATTGGTGTTTTCTATCATTACTAGATAATAAGAACAAACGAAACAGGTCGTTACATCATTTGTTTTCCAATTCCAAGGCACACCATTCTTTCTAGAGATAAATTTTTGATTTCATACTTTTATTTTTGTAAATCCTGAGCAAACTAATAAAAATAGATAGGACAACCCATACATATTTGAAATCAGCAAAAAAAGAGCTTTTTAATGAGCCTACGGCCAACTATGAAGGCCATTTAAAAAAATGGAAGTTTAGTTTATATCTCGAAAATCAAGAGCGCCATGACTTTTTTGATAATTTTTTTGAATTCTACGTAATAAGATCTACAAAAACCATTTTTTATTTATGTTCTAGCATAAACGGTTGTGGAATTATTTAACATTTATGAAATAGTTCATTTTTAGTATTTTTAAAATATTTAAAAAAGTTGAAAATCTAGGTCAAATTCAAAAATGGCATTAAATTGGCGTCAAAATTCTGCCCAACTTTGGTAATTTAACCGACTCTGTAACTCTTATATTAACAAAGTTACCCATACAACACGGGTAGATTATTGTCACCCTGTATATATATATTGCTTTGTATTTAATTTAACAAATAAATAAATGATCTGCATAATTATAAATATTGAAGAATTTTTGTTGGGCGCCAACTTGAGTTTTCTCAAATTAAATAAACATAAATTAATATTCCAGCATCTAAATAGACTCTCAAAACTCAAGGTAATATGTTTCGTGGCTTCACTGATTTAGATAGCTACTTGTAAAGCAATTAAAATACATGATCATATGAAAACAAACTTAATTTTAAACTTATCTTTTTACTGCGTCACTCTGACCATACTGTAGACGCCACCTCTTCTAAAATACTGCAACATGTGCATATATCCGCTTGTCGGCCTCGTTGTCTAGACTGGAATCAGTTGGTTTTGAATATGACAGCACCAAGTTCTTTTTCCAAAGGTTTGTGAATTTAAATCATTAAATCACAGAAGCACTGTAATTGTTCACTTGAATGTCTGAATTTATTAAGGTAAGTCCATTAGTTCCGTTTTAATATCTTTAAATTATAATTTCTTTTTATAAGTTATTATTAGTAAATTTCAATATTATTCCCTTATCTTTCCAGAAGAATTACACAAAAATAACACACTTCGATTGATGTAATCAAGGTAACTTCTTTTATTATTATTAAACACATACTGATCACAAATTACAATTTTAATAACTGTTTGAAATTTTGTTTACAAATCACATAACCCAACTTAATTTTTTTATTTCAGGTTATGCGTCCTTTAATAATCAAATTTATATGAGCGCTTAATGTATTTACATACGCTTTGATCGATGGCCATAAAGGAACTGTTCAATTATTTTCATGCCAGAAACCTCTACATATTTCAACAAAACAGCATCGTTACTATGCAACATTATGAAACAAGGACAAAATCAAAAATTTCTATAGAATTTCAACCAATCAAAATCAAGTACAAAAATTATCTAATTTGCATGAAAATCTTATAAACTAAAATAACTTTTTTATAAATAAATTTACATAAAATTGACTTCCATCACTGTGTTAATGACATTAAAATGAACATAATGATACCAAACAAGGCATAATTCTGCCAAAGTTACCAAATCAAATTAATTTAACCATATTCATTAAACAATTACATATTAAAATACCTATTAATTTAAACAAATTATAACGCATGTTTATTTTTAACACATATATAACTCTAATCCTACATATTCTCCACCAAAGAATTGTTATAACATACTAAATACAAAATCTAACCTATAAACTCCATAATTTGAATTCAAACACAAATATGATCAAATAAACAATCTAAATTAACAAAGAAACTTAAAATAAAAGCCTTCCTGGATATCATATACAACTTATTTAGCTAAAATAAAACCATATTGCATCAAAATTTTATACATTTGAACGATAAACTTTTATAACTGTAATTTTTGAGTTTTAGGGCTCTGGTACAGTCCAAAATTACTCACATCACCGTCTATAACGAGTATTAAGTCACATAGCAGGACTTCAAATAGCCAAACATAGCAAAAGCTCACATGGAGTTCATATTTCATGTAACGAAGTATCGTCCGAAGGATCGAAAACACTTTTCACATAAAACAGGTTTATAAATACATTTTTAACTATAGTTATTCATTAATTGTAATAAATTATGACATAGTTAAACTATCTAGACTATATTTCAGGTGCAAAAATGGATTTTAGTTCCAATAAATATCCTTTTTAATACTTAACAGTCCTTCCGAAGGTATTTTAGTGTAGTATAAGGCATGATACAGACATATAACAATTAGTTAATAATAATTACATTAATTTAATATAAATATCATGGCAATATATATCGTGACTTACAAATAATGTTCGTGAAAGAACAGTGTGCTAGTGCGCGATACCTAAATACTAAATGCTTAATACGGTAGCTGTTAACCTATTGGATAATAGTAAAACAACATATCGTCTTAAGCGATATCACATAGGTACTAGACTTACCTAATCGATAAGATGTAACTATATACGCCCATACTTACTAAATAATCAGTTAGATTAAGAAACATTAAGTT
Source organism: Limonius californicus (assembly GCA_014611495.1). NCBI lineage: Eukaryota > Metazoa > Arthropoda > Insecta > Coleoptera > Elateridae > Limonius > Limonius californicus. The sequence goes on from JABXWE010030440.1 coordinate 3,560, forward strand.
ACGGCTTTAGTGTAAGTCATTAACATCTCGTTAATTTTACTTGTTTACATACGTCATTTGCTTATTGCCTTACAGCAGATTGTAAATTCATGGAAGATAAATAAAAAAAACTATTTTTGTATTTGTAACTTTTTGGTATTATCTACCGTTTTAAATATTATTATGCATTGGTGACTACTCATTTACCTTCAGTAGGTGCCTTCAGCTTAAGTTTTTCCCTATTTTGTAATTGCACTCTGATATTTAATTTAGATTATGCTGTTGTTTCATGCGGCACAATATTTGGAAGCAAAACTTTTCTTGTGCGCACCATATTCAGACCGCTGTCAGTCGTGGCCGAGTCTATTTTCACGGCTGCGTGACAATTGCGATTTAGACACTTAGCAACTTATTTGTTGACGAGTAAAATTCCTTTTATTATAGGACACTTATGAGGATTGATTAATAGCAACAAACGACTCGGTTCGGCGCTACCGTTTACATTTTATGCGTTGGTTAAGCTGACTTAACGCCAGGCGTTGCGTCATTTCACCAGTTGTTGGAAATTATTAATTTAGCTTTGTGGATTTTTAGATTCGTTTATTTTCAGATAGAGGTTACGTCCGCTAAATTGCTTTCCTTGTAATACTTTATTCGCCTGGGAAGTTTCTCTCAATTCAAGTTTTCTTGAATTATTTTGACCTGTTGTCTACATCATATAAAATAATATTGTAATTTACTTCAGCAGTATGCATTTTCTATATTTACCCACGTAATACGTTGACTCATTTTCAGTCGGTTATAAATTATGGTCTTACCTAAATTTTGGGTTACTCTCTTATGTATTTAGTCGGTGGTTTACGCAGCTTAACTGATATTTATTGCGGTTTCATATAGTTTTGAAGCATTCATTCAGTTGGGTCAGATATTGAGTTTACCATTTGGGTATTTATTGCTGCCTACTATTTGGTATACAGGAGCGTATTTACTTTATGAATAATTTGTGGTAACTTGGGCTCACCTTAGAATTGTAGGGGCACTCATACACAGAGTGTGCGACTAATTTGTAAGTTAACTGTTTATATTTGGGATGGTGTTTATACAGGGTGTACAAAGTTGATTTAACCTTATTATTATTACATTTACTGTTCATTTATTTTTGATTACATAGGAATCCAAAAAATTTCTATTTTGTTACAGTTATAAATACAGAGCAGCATTCACTTCATACTGGTGTTTTATTGTGTTCTTGTTTGTGTGCTGAAACCTGTAAGTTTTATTCTTCGTGGTAAGACTTTTCCCTTATTTGGATCCGTTAAGGTAGGTCATAAGAATTACTGCACGACGATTGGTGAAGCATCTTGGCGCCCTTTTGAGAATTTTGTTGTCAATTCACTCACACCCATTTCGCAGACGAGTTAGCCATGGTGAACACAATGAAACGTTGCAGTGAGTTACCTGTGGGTAATAATTCAGTGTTTCAGGTCTGTTACAAAAAATTTTGTCTTTTGTTCTGTCGTTACCCGTGTGGGGGCTAGTGTAAAGATTTTTTGTAACAATATACTTTCACAGTAAAGCGCATTATATTTAAAAAGGTTTTTTTCCTGTATGGATGTTCATATGTTGTTGCAAACTAATCTTCCTTGCACTTTCATAGTTACACACATTACACTTGAATGGTTTCTCTCCTGTATGAGTTCTCATATGTTCATGCAACCTAATCTTCCTTACACTTTTATAGTCACACTCATTGCACTTGAAAGGTTTATCCCCTGTATGAGTGCTCATATGTTGTTGCAAACTAATCTTCCTTACACTTTCATATTCACACACATTGCACTTGAAAGGTTTCACTCCTGTATGAGTTCTCATATGTTGTTGCAAACTAATCTTCATTACGCTTTCATAGTCACACACAATACACTTGAATGGTTTCTCTCCTGTATGAGATTTCATATGACTTTGCAGGTTGGTCTTCCGTGCACTTTCATAGTCACACACATTACACTTGAAAGGTTTCTCTCCTGAATGGGTTCTCATATGTTCTTCCAACCTAACCTTCCGTGCACTTTCATATTCACACACATTGCATTTGAAAGGTTTCTCTCCTGTATGAGTGCTCATATGTTGTTGCAAACTAATCTTCCTTACACTTTCATAGTCACACACATTACACTTGAATGGTTTCTCTCCCGTATGAGTTCTCATATGTTCTTGCAACTTAATCTTTCGTGCACTTTCATAATTGCACACATTGCACTTGAAAGGTTTCTCTCCTGTGTGAGTGCTCATATGTTGTTGCAAACTAATTGTCCTTACACTTTTATAGTCACATACATTACACTTGAATGGTTTCTCTCCTGTATGAGTTCTCTTATGACTTTGTAAGTTGGTCTTCTGTGCACTTTCATACTCACACATATTGCACTTGAAAGGCTTTTCTCCTGTATGAATTCTCATATGTCTTCGCAAGCCAATTTTCTGTGCACTTTGATAGTGACACACATTGCAACTGAAAGGTTTCTCTCCTGTATGACTGCTCATATGTTGTTGCAAACTAATCATCCTTATACTTGCATAGTCACATATGTTACACTTGAATGGTTTCTCTCCTGTATGAGTTTTCATATGATTTTGCAAGTTAGTCTTCCGTGCACTTTCATAGTTACATACATTGCACTTAAAGGCCTTCTCTCCCATATAAGCTCTCATATGTTCTTGGGAGCTAATGTTCTGTGCATGTTTAGAGTCTTCATTAGGAAAGAGATTTTCAGTTTTTATATCTAGTTCTTTATGCAGGGATTCCAGCTTGATGGAAAAATCACAATCATATTCGGCTTTGTGCTGTAAATCTGATACTTCGGATCCTTCTTCCCTTGTTTGCATCTGTTTCTCTTTCTCTGAAACACAAAGATATTTACTGAATGACACATTTGTCAACATGCTACAAGGTAATGTTAAATAGAGCCCCAAGCTATGCTGTTAAGTAATAAATAACAATTCATATTTAATTCAGCTCCGACATATGTAATTAACACTACCAATTTTTTTTGTTAATTGAAATAGTTTTTATGTTTTCAGAGTTGATAACAATATCATTTAAAATATACGAAACCATTCTTGCAGTTTTTTTTAATGAACTCATGTTTTGATGAGCATTTACTTTACTATGCAACACAAACTTGCCTCTTGTTCCCAACTCATACGATTCTTGCTTAATTTTGGCATGATCCCAGACATGGCATGTAGGGCTGTAAGTATTTAATAACGAGCCTGCACTACTAACATCTGGTTTTGTATCATCGGTATTTAATATTGGATCCATGTTGATGTGTTCGTTTCTTGTATAATAAAATCAGATATAATTAATTGTAATTGTATAATGTAAATACGTCAAAAATACTCACTTTTCTGCGTAATAATGTTATAAAAAAGCCGGTAATTCTTTATTAATGTAACTCAAATACACTTTAACAATACTTTATGTTTTATCTAATTGACCTGGACTTTAGGTTATGTAGTTGCTACCATAATTTGATCAAGTGAACTACTTTACCGTTTTATACACGATGATTCAAGGAATTGAATAATTGTTAATTTTCTTTGACTATAGCTTTGCATTTGCCGTCGTCCAATTCAATATGCATTCTTTCTTTTCAAGAATTTTTGAAGAAAATACATAGTAAATGTTATCATTATATTTTATTAATTTTTGTGAACGACTTCCTTTCATGTTTTTGACTGTTTAAATTACAATACTACTCTCCGCCAGTAATTGAAAATTATGTTCGATTACTACTAAATAGAAGTTGACAGGTAGCGCGTTTAATTTTTCAGTGGCGAAATAGGTAGCTCGCTCCTTTTTGTAAAAAGTAATCTGCACGAGCAGCCCACTACTTTTTTTAGTAGCGCCCTAGAAAACTACAGACTCTTTTTGACGATGTATACTTTTCAAAAAAATCAATATAAACGGTAAAGTTCCACAAAAATATTCCCAAGTAATTTTCTCTTGAACAAGTAAACAACTTTACCCCCTGGCCTCATTTCCAGGTAAACCAGGAGTTTAGTAAATACCTAGTCCTAATTAATACCTGGAGAAACCCGCTAATGTTTTTATGATTTAACAAGCATCCCTATGCTACTTTCTATATCCTAAAATCTCAACTACCAAAGAAACATAAGTATTGAATTTTTTTGATTAGCCCTAGAAGCCAAAGAAAGTAGCGGGCTAGTACTTTGTAAGTATATAAGGGCGGGTTGAATTTCTAATTTCAAGCATTTCCAATTTATTCGCGAATCGCGATAATTCTTTAAGCGTAAATTATGGACGAGTAAAGTGCAGTGATGAATGTTCCATGGCCTGTCTATCAGGAGCATTTTACGGTGGTCGAGGCTGGCGATAAAAATTATAAAGTTCGCTGTAAATTACGTCCTGGAGTCAAGCCATTGTCAAAGCAAGTGATTGGAATTTGAAAAAACATATTGGTATGAGTATATTGATTGATGATTTTTTAAACTAGTATAATTATAAAATTAATTATTATAATATTAATATTATTATTATTTTATTTATTATAATAAGTCATAACAATTAAAAAAATGAAGTACGGGGCCGACAGTGCATAATGTACGCATTTTTCAACATACCCTTTTTGAATTTTTGGCAATATTAAAAATGATTTTTTTTTCTTTTTTTGTCATTGATAATGCATATAATCCAACACATATTTCAAAAAAAATAATTTACGGATTAAACCTCACTCTAAGTGTCGTCATCTGCTCCTAAATATCTAGTAAAAACACGGGAGTTATTTGGCCGAAATAGAAAAGAAACTTGCTAATGGTTTAGCCTTCCGTCGGTGTGTGAATCGGCAGCAAATCGATACAATATTTCATTATAATGTAATTAGAGAATCACAAAATAAATAAAATTTGCTTTTTTACACTTTTTACATACCACTGCACATATATCAGCAACATTATGCAGCTGGTGGTTTGCAAAGTTTGTCACTATCTTTGTCTAGTTAAAAAACTACAAATGTAATCTTGGCTGGCGATTGCCATTATTTAGCCGCAAATGTCAACCAGATTGCCTCAGAATGCCATATAAACGAACTTAAGTTGTCTTGAATTGCTTCAGTCTACCCCAGATTATCATGGAATATTCCCACCTTCCTTCAAGACTGCCCCATTGAGGGACAACAGACTGTTTGAAGACAGTTCCTCCTGTTATTTTTTCAACATAGTTTGATTAGAGTTTACAGTTTTTGAACTTTAATCAGCTGGCAAAATAATCACAAATATACGGCTATATTGTTTGTGCTAATAAAAAATAGACAATGTTGAACCATCAGTAATTTATACATTGTGATAACAGTACACGAATTATGAACTTAATCAGGTAAATTAAAATAAATAAGCTTAGAAAGCATCCACAGAACTCACATGCAAATACAAAAGCTCCTAATGTCATCATCCGTAAATAAATCTTACTGACTGTATTGCTTATAGAGTTCATTTGTAGTATTTTAACACTGCACAGATACAGGGTTAATTGGATTATATCACATACAAGCAACTTTTAAGATTGGTTTATAATAATTATTACTGGTACATGATAATTCTTACAAGTACTATTGCATCAACCAAAATTTTTAAAAAACAATATTCAAATTAACTTAACTTTAAAAATGCTTATCCCTGGCTCACTCACAATCAAACATTCATAAACTTTGCTTTCAAACGGATTCTTTATTTCCTGTATGAGTCCTGACATGTCGTTGCAAGTTAACTTTGTGTGCACTTTCATAGTTACATACATTACACCTAAAAGGTTTCTCTCCTGTATGAGTTTTCATATGTGTTTGCAAGTTAATTTTCTGTGCACTTCCATAGTCACATACATTGCACTTGAAGGGCTTCTTTCCAGTGTGAGAGCTCATATGATTTTGCAAGCTAATCTTATGTGCACTTTCATAGTCACATATATTGCACTTGAAAGGTTTATCTCCTGTATGAGTTCTCATATGTGTTTGTAAGCTAATCTTCTGTGCACTTTCATAGTCACATACATGGCACTTGAAAGGTTTTTCTCCTGTATGAGTTCTCATGTGTCTTTGCAAGTGAGTCTTTTGTGCACTTTCATAGTCGCATACATTGCACTTGAAAGGTTTCTCTCCTGTATGAGTTCTGATATGTCTATACAAGTGAGTCTTCAGTGCACTTTCGTAGTCACAAACATTGCACTTGAATGGTTTCTCTCCTGTATGAAGTCTCATATGTGTTCGCAAGTTACTCTTGTGTGCACTTTCATAGTCACATATACTGCACTTGAAATATTTCTCTCCTGTATGAATTCTATTATGTCTTTGCAAGTGAGTCTTCTGTGCACTTTCATAGTCACAAACATTGCACTTGAAAGGTTTCTCTCCTGTATGAGTTCTGATATGTCTATATAAGTGAGTTTTTAGTGCACTTTTGTAGTCACATACATTGCACTTGAAAGATTTCTCTCCTGTATGACTTCTAGTATGTCTTTGGAAGTGAGTCTTCTGTGTACTTTCATAGTCACATACATTACACTTGAAAGATTTCCCTCCTGTACTAATTCTCATATGTCTTTGCAAGCTCTGCTTATGTGCACTTTCAAAGTCACATTCTTTGCATTTAAATGGTTTCTCTCTTTGTATTGTTACATAATCTTCATCACAACTGACAATTTCAGTTTTTATATCTACTTCTTCATGCAATGATTCCAGCTTGATGGAGAAATCATCGCATTTAGCTTCATACTGTAAATCTGATACTCCCGATACCAATTCCCTACTTTGTGTCGTTGTCACTTTCTCTGAAACAAATAAATGTTTATGTACGATTTACTGAAAGACAGTTTTGTCAACATGCTACAATGGTGATAATTTTATAAATAACAATTGACATTTAATTTGAATCTCCGGTATGTAATTAAAAAACCAATATTTTTTGTTAATTGCAATAAATGTTATGTTATCATAGTTGAATACAAATATAATCATAAAAATACAAAGCATTCTTGTAGTTTTTTGTATGAAACACTGCAAATCGTTGTTACTTTGCTATGCAACACAAAATTACCATTGGTTCCTAACTTAGTTTTAGATGATTCTTGCAAAAGTTTGGCTTGATGCCAGACATCGCATGTAGAACTGTAAGTATTTATCAATGAGGCTGCATTAGTAACATCTAGTTTGGTATTATCAGCACTGAATCCTAGATCCATATTGATGCACCCGTTTCTATATACTAAAATCAGACCTACTAAATAGCAATTTTATAATGTAAATAAATTTTTTATTAGTGTTACTCAAATACACACTGTTTGTATTTCGATTTTTCCAAACATTCTTTCAGGTTATGTAATCGGTACGAAATTTTGAATCTTGTGCCAGTAACTTTTTAATAATGTTAATGAAATACCACTTTAACAATGCTTTATTTGTTTTATAAATATGCTGGATGATACCTAGCTTTATTTTAGGTTATGTAATTTTGTTCGTCATTTTACATCATGTGAACTACATTAAATTCCTATCCAGGATGATTCAAAAATGAATAGTAATTGATTTACAATTGAATTAAAACAGTTGTTTTTAGAATTACGTTCTTACTGAACTCATTTAATTAAAGCAAATTAAACTCAGCAGAAGTTTAATAATTTTAAAATCTCAAAATCACAGTCTGATGCAGGTAATATACAAAGTGATTTTTTAAAAAGTCAATTGCAGTAGCCTAGGGATTGTCCCGTCTATATTAAGCTTTAGAATCTGACAATATGAAAATTGTAACAGCATAGCTGCCAATCAACAAATGTTGACGAAAAACCTGTAATTTACTTACCTTAATAAATTACAAATCAGTTGCAACTAAATACTTGTTCATTTTCACATTTTGTTGAGCCAAAATTTTTAACTACCTGAACTGTCACACAGTTTGACATACAGGTAAATGTCATTCAAAGCTCATTACAGCTGACTGCAGACGGAATAGCTTTTTTTCTAGGCTTGCTGCAATTGACTTTTTAAAAAATCACTTTGTATATGTGCATCTACGGTGGAAAAGACACTGACGATGTCGTATCTGAACGAATTTCTACAGCAATGAGTTTTTATGTCGAAAAACAATTATAACTGTGAGGGTAAAAATGAGACATGCATCTGCGAACTTACGAGACATTTAATTGGGAAAAGTGAGACAGATGTTTCTACAACGCTATAATCAGTACCGCCCCGTGGGTAGAGGCGCCAGTTAATATACAGTAAAGGTGAAATGGTTTTTTAAAAACTTTATTTCTGTCTTTAAGAGAGTCGTACAGCAAACTTGTTACAAAAAAGACTGGTCAAGACTGTTCCACGATTTGTACAAGACTGAAACAGCTATTCAACAATTCTCATGTTATAATACTATGCTTAATCTGTTCTACGAATATAGATAAACGGTGGTTAGCCATGGTAGCAGAAATAGGCCGACGTTAAATAAAAACAAACAAGCAAACAAACAAAGTTATCTTTGTAATGTAACCCTCTTTTGTTCAAATTATATATCACTGCCCGCTTACAATAGAATTTGCAAATTAAAAAAAATTATTTCCGTTTGTTTTTTTTATTTAATGTTTAAATACTCGATATACGTATGTATACATAAAAATAGAGCATCTGCCAGTTATTAAAATAATTACAATAATACATTTTGGACATTGATATACAGGGTGAGTCTGGTAAGACGAATCAGCTTGATATGAAATAATATTATAATAGGCAGTGCCCCCTACGTATATCCAATATTATAAAAAACAGACATATGTTTAATTATCAGTAATCAATACACTGTAACAACAGTAGGGTAGTGGCACCAAATTTGCACTCATTATGGACAATGACATTTACTTCTTTGAATTATAAGAGTCTAGATATCTGCAGATTATTTTTCAAGACCTTATTCTGATCACCAGGCCTTATACCGTAGGTGCTTGGAAGCGATTGCGCATAAACTTCACCCGTTACGTTGCACTATCAAGTTTATGTTGTGCGTTTGTGATTCATCTTTTGTTAATAGGAAGTTTAAAGTGAATAATTGTAACTGATAAGTGTTAGATAATTTGTAAAAGTATTTAAAAACACTTTCTGTGTATTTGCTTCCTATGCATATTATGGAAAAGCAGTTTTTAACAGTTTTTAATAAAATAAACACAAGGACTTTTATTAGAGAACAGGAGTTCTCTCAACTTTATTGGACGCAGCAGCGACTTGGTGGCAAGGCATTACAGCAACGGTTACAACATGAGAAGAAGCCATGGACGCTTTAAAGAAGACCTACAGTCGAACATACCCACTTATCATCAAATCCTACGGGAAATAATCGCATCGGAACAAGCAGACGCTGAGCCCACCGAATTATTCGTTTGCGAGAAACACTTTTTAATCGCCAAACTCCCACACGTTCGACAGCTAACGGAAGAGTTTCAGCTGGATATCGTATAGGAAGTGTTACACCACCGGATTAGGAAGAAAATCCTGCGAACCGGATTCCAAACTTTCGACGCACTTCTGACAGAACTGCGGAAAAGCGAAGAAACATCCCTCTGCTTACCGCCAAGTCAGAAGAAAACTGAAAAGAAAAAATCCAAGTCAAGTTGCGAATTTTGCAGGCATCCTAAGCATACCTGGGAGGAATGCAACAAGAGGAAAGCAAAGCTTCGACTAAGAAAAACCGCGCAGAAGAGCAACCAAGACCGCCAATCACTTGTTTCGGTTGCGGAACACCAGGAGTGATACGAAGTCAGTACCCAAAGTGGAAACCCGCAAACACCGCTTCCGCTACGCTCAGCTTCTACCTACTCAACCAGATGGTACATCCGGCGTTACACAGAAGAATCCGCCCCCTCGTAACAATCAGTGTAGGATCCGCCACGGGCCTCACTTATGTAGATATCAGTGGCGGCTTGTACTATAGGGCACAAGGGCACGTGCCCACCCAACCACCAAGATAAACACAGAAAGAAATTCGCATGTAATTCAGTGCATTATTTTAATTTCATTATTTTAACGATGGTATCAAATTTTCCTTCCGCACCACAAGCGCTGCTAACAGCCTCAAAACTATTTTCCGGGGAACGCTCTGATTTGTACCTATGTAGAGGTGATTCGGTTGCCTATCGGTTATCTTCGCTATACGCGATATACCAGGCGAATTGGGTGCCGAGCAAAGTGTTCCCTATTTGCAGTCAACGTTTGAATTTGGACTTCGGAGCGCTGTTTTCGCGCAATTGCGCGTTTGAATTCAAAGACGAAAGTGACGTTTTTTCAATGATGGAAGTTAATTGTGTGCAAAAAGATCGACTGAACGAATTGGCGGTCTTATAAATAGAAAAGAAGTTCGTCCAGTCTATCCCGGATTTTGACAACAAAGTCATAGACGTCTTTTCCAGCATGAACAATAGGAGAATGGATTTTATGTACAAGAAATAGGTAAGTATTTTCTTGTGCCCACCCTCTTTCATAATTCACGATCCGCCACTGGTAGATACCGGAGCCAAACAAAGTATCACTGGACACACACTATATAAAGCCATGCGCCAGCAAGGGTATGCTCTAAAAAAACTCTTTATAAATCTGATCGTGGCAGTTGGGGAAAACCGCCCACAAGAAGCACTCGCAGCCACCGTACCGGTCCGAATCCAGAATAAAGTGGTGGAAACCAACTTCATGATTCTCCTGGAGGTCCAGAAGAGAACGCTAGTTGTATGAACATTTGGAAGACACAGGTGTAGTTCTAAATCTGCCCAACAAGAAATGGCATTTTGTAGAACATCCCGAAATCCAATTCCCCTTCGAACCAGAGTCATGGACAGGGGAATACAAATTGAGACCCGCTCCGCAGAGTCGCCCACACAGATAAGTAACTCGAGATACTCGTACTCAACGACCCTATAATCAATATCATCCGCAAGCGCCAGGCCGAGTAACCCCGCCGCCAACAACCCCGGAAGAGACGTGAACGCCATGAAAGTGGATGCTGGCATTTCCAGATGTGACCCCATCGCCATTGACACCACTTTTGCTGATTCAGTGTCACACCTTTATCCAGCTTTTCACTACAACTTCAGGCAAGCCTGTGTTCCTACACTCACCTCGAAGAGTTTTCAGTGTGAACATTGCTCTAGCAACAGCTGAACCACTGGAGCTCACGGCCCCCGAAGGAGAAGTCCTTACCCCAGCACAGAAGCTCCTGCTAAACCGATATTGACCACGCACAGCCGCACGTTCGCACCAGGAGAAAAACCCACCCCTTTTGGGGAACACCAAATCGAGTTGGAGTTGGAAGTCACCCTTCGATTGCCGTGCCACCCTGGCGCCCTAACGGTTACCGCCTCCGAAATAGCAGATCTTGAAGAAAGAACTTCAAAAAATGATCTCTTGACCTGCAGATGGGGTACTGGCAAATCTCAGTCAAACGTGAAGACCGGGATAAGACTGTCTTTGCGGCCCATTTCGGCCTCTATCGCTTCCATCGGATGCTGTTTGGTCTTCGCAACGCTCTTACCACGTTCCAAAGGTGTATGGACCGTTTTCGGGCAGGAATCCCGGAAGTCACTGTCCTCACATATCTGGATGACATCATGATCCTATCCCCAGATGGTGATCAGTACCTGCGAGACATTGATGCAGTCTTGGTCCACCTCCAGACGTTCAAACTCTGTGTCCGATCCTCCAAGTGTACCTTCGGCTGTGCCCGCACCCGCTACCTTGGACATATCAGCAAGGAGGGCCTCCAAGTAGACCCAAACAAAACCGCAGCCATCAGGCAAATATCCACATCGAGAGCCTTGAAGCATTTAATGTTGTCCCTGAAAACAGTTTCATGGTACCGGCGATTCATTTCCAATTTCGCAGGGATAGCCGTGCCGCTCAAGAACCTAACCAAGAAAAGTCAAGCGTGGGTCTGGGAATCCGGTCAACAAACTGCCTTCGAGGAACTTAACCGCCTCCTCACAACGCCACCCATACTATGCCAAGCAGAACCCAACGTGCTATTCATCCTGGGAACTGACGCCAGTCGTTTCACCCTAAGAGTAGTGCTGTCCCAAGGATCCGGACCTGAGGAAAGGAACTCAACTACAGAGCGAGAAGCTTTGGCCGCCATTTGGGCTGTCACCAAGTTCGTAGGGTACACAGAAGGAAGTCCTGTCACCCTCGCCACGGAGTACCAACCTTTGCAGTGGCTTCTAACTTCGAAGTCCCCGACCGGACGTCTTGCCAGATGGGTCTTGGCCCTGCAGCCATACCATCTTACCTTCACCTACACCCCAGGGAAAAGTAATGTGGTCGCAGATACACTATCAAGACCTCCATGCCAACATCCCGAGGACCAGAAGTGTGACGTATGCATGGTATTTCTAAGTCTTCCTACCCGATCCGCTAGAGAGCTGCAAACAAACCAACTCCAGGACCCAGAGGTAAAGAAGATCATCGACTGCTTCGAGGATCCCAACCCAGTAGCCGTTGAATTTGCAAAATGGACCATCTGAGGCTACTTAATGAATGGAGGTGTGTTATACAGATACTCCCCAGACATTGAAGCAGAAGAAGCCCAACTGGTCGTACCATCTAACGAAAGAACGTAAGTTCTCCAAGAGTACCACGACGTCCCTGAATCAGGTCACCAGGAGAGGAGAAAGCATACCTCCACATTGCCCCCCGTTACTACTGGCCGGGTATGAGAAAATTCATCAGCGACTACGTGAAACACTGCTTGAAGTGCCAAAGGTATAAAGCCGCAAACTTTAAACCAGCTGGTCTCCTACAAACCCCAACACTGGCCCAAAGGTTCGAGCACCTTGCAATGGGCCTGTTCAGACCCCTACCAAAAGCGGTTTAATAAGATCCACTTCTCTCAGGTGGGTACCTGAGAGAAGTGGATCCTAATAATAGAAGACATCGCTTCTAAATGGGTAGAGCTGTTTGCGCTCCAGGAAGCAGACGCCAAAACCTGCGCCACCACGTTGATCTCAGAAGTTTTCTCGTAATATGGTACCTCCAGGAAAATCAGCAATGACAACAGCACCCAATTTGTTAGCGAAGTTGTGCATCACGTGGCTCACTGCCTAGTTATGAAGCAAGCCCTAAACCCGAGTCTACTGCCCTCTTAATGTGAAGAACCGAGATATATAACCACAGTTGGCTATCCTGGTGAAAGACGAACATAACCAGTGGCCAGAAAAGGTTGCTCCAATCAGATTCGCTATGAATACGGCCTACTGCCAGTTCACCGGACAAACAGCCGCCTTCTTAACCTTCGGGTGCGAGCTCCGAAGTACTGACGATGTCACGAGAGATCAGCGAAGCATCATCCTCGCTGACACCTTTGTTCCTGTCATCACAACCTATCTGCTGAACTTTTCCAATACCATTCGTCAAGCCCAGGAAATTCGGGAACGTCAACAATATAGACGAAAGATATACGCAGACCAGAAGAGAAGGGATGTTCCCCCGTGTCAACCTGGAACCTGGTTTAGGTGGATTCCCACTCCAAGCAACGCCGCCAAAGGCATCTCCTTACCACATCTCCCCCTTGATCCCATACCACGGACATAGAAAAGGCCGCCCAAGAAAATTGTAAACATTTTTTATTTCTCTCTGTTCTTGGATCAGCCGTCAGGACGCCTTGCATCCAAAGGGAGAGCCTGTAATACACCCCCTTAGCGTAATCCACAAGCCAGCCTAAGCGTCCTATGCTAGCGCAGTACCGCGCGTCTACCGCTAGAGGCCGCCCCACCTACACCACTCCAGTGAAGTTATTGTCGGCCACGTATATCATCAGAGAAGCACTCCGAAAGCAAAGGAAAACAAGGCACGCTACTCATCTTTTTTTTTCTTCTCATTCATTCATAATACCGTTCCCCTCCCGGAACCGCTTTCGCATTACTTCAGGGGGGTGCGGGCATCCCTTATATACTATCCATTCTGCAACATGCACCCTAAACTTAACTAAGTGAAATGCGGTCGCCCCGGTCGGGATTCGAACACCCCAGCCGATTGGACACATTTCGCGGTGACCTCGAGTGGCAAAGCATATCTGCACTACTCCACCGAGGCCCCTACGCTTCTCATCCTAAATGTTTACGCCCTGCTGGTCCTCGCATAGTATTCAGAGTTGCAAGGCCTACATTTCTCCGAAGTTTTATTATTGTTTACTTTGTTTAATTCTGTGTTAATCTAAGTTTGTTCTTTCTACATTCTGGACAGTGGCGGATTTACACATTTGCCGCCAGTAGGCTATTCAAATTTTGCCGCCCCTACCGACCTCTACAAGTGTCACTTCCTAGATTATTTTTACAATCCAACGATTTAGTTAAGATTACACAAGAAATAGTTTTTGAGTATATTTCTGAGCTAATAAAAGCTCAATCATGTGCTACTAATAAGGCGTGGTAAGGTATGCCTTAACACTACTTACACAATAATGTACATTCGGTAAACGTAATTAATTAATTTTTATTGCGCTTACTTACAGTTTAAAAACAATACATTCAATTATCTGGTTCTGGTAACAATCCGGCTTATGATGACGATGAGATTCAATTAAGTTATGAAAGTTTTACAATTTCTTTTTGCGCGATTTTCTATTCGCAAAATCATCAATTATCTCGTCGTATGAAATCTTGTTCATTAGTTCTGACTCTATGCACAAAAGAGCTAAGGCGTTTAGCTTTTCTTGGCTTAAAGTAGATCTTAGATAATTTTTCACCTGTTGCACGAAAAGCTTCTCTCACCCGAACAATTTGTCGCTGGTGTACATAGAGCCATGCGAACTGCTTTATCCAAGTTTGGATAAACGTTTTGCAGATTCTGTTTTTGCAGGAACGAAGATAGACTTTTCAATGATCCAGAATCTGGTTTTACCAAAATTCTATATCTAGTTCTATTCTAATATCTTTCAAAAGAAAGGTGGCATTGAAAATGTATGCCTTCTTGAACTAAGTCAGTCTCTAAATCATTAGGATACATTTCTTCCAAGAAAAGGGCTTTTTCCGTAACAGTTGATGATGACAATTCACTCATTTTGGTCAGAAAAGAAAACTTTTCATTGAACCTGTTGTAGGCCTTCTGCCGTTTTTCTAATTCGAATACGAATCTACCAATGAGGACGAGAAATGTGTTAACCCTGAAAGTATCACTCGCAGTCATTCTCATTTCTTCATCGGGTGTTTCATCATAAAATTTTTTCCTTTTCGGTTGTTTTTTTCCCACGTCGACGTCTTTTGTATACTGCTTTGACACGCTTAATTCCATCGCCTTTTCTTCGAAATACTTAAAATTTTCTCGTTCAGCTACGGAAAACTTGCAAAGAGATTTGTAAAGATCAGCAACAGTGATCAAATCTACGTTAGAAGCCTGAATTTGAACATTTACTTTGTTTATTCTTTCCAAAAAAAACATTCCACACAACAACCATTACCGCCGTTACCTCTCATTTTGACAAAATATTACTTCTCTCTCTTTACATGTATTTTGAATTCACTCTACCGCGGCATTAGAAGTATAACTTCGAAAATTTTTTTTGCCCCAAATTTGCCGCCCTAGGCTCCAGCCTACTCAGCCTACTGGTAAATCCGCCACTCATTCTGGACTTTTATTAGGGAACAGGAGTTTTCTAATTTACTTAACTCTTAACAACACAACAAATGTAAATTTACTCAGTTTTGACAAACGAAATTGCTTGAGTTGTCAAAAGAGTAAATTTGCGACAATATTTAATAAACGAGAGGAATTCCTTTAGCTTATTTCACCTAAAGAAAAATTATAATTAAAGATTATTTAGTACGAGTAACGCTTTTATTAAATGTACAAGTATAAGAATTACTGGATATTTTTAGAGTATCCTTTTTAAAATTAAACAAATTAAAATCGAGCAAACTGTGAGAAAACTTATTACATTGAAGACAAAAAACCCTTTACTTCTCACAAAAATATTTTCTACTCTAAATGTACATTTCGACTGCTAAGCAGTCATCATCAGTAGATTAAAAGAAAAGGTAATCCTGCGAGGAATGCCTTCCTCGAGCTAGCGGGCAAGAATCACAAACTGGCCGCGAGCGCGTTGGAATTTATAGTCCGGAGTTCCCCCACTTCGCTTGTGTGTTAAATTTAAGCAGTGCGGAGTTGGGAACCATTCCGTTGTCTCGATTTAATATATTATTATTAAATTTGAAAATAAACCTACTTTCCCAAGCATCAAGTTCTCTATAGTTTTTAACGGGTTTTAACAATTTCAAATCAACGGGTAAGACGGGATGTTCAGTATCTAAAATGTGTTCTGCTACTGAAGATTTTTCTGGCCTGTTGAATCGAAAATGGGATATGTGTTCTTTAAAGCGTGTACTTATTTTACTCTTTGTTTGGCCTATATAATGACTTGGACATTTTGAACATTTTATTTGATAAATTCCAGATTGGTCTTCTGGTGGTACCGGATCTTTAGTATTACCCAAAAGATTTTTTAATGTATTTCTGGTGGAACTTGTGGTTTGAAAACCTGCCTTGCGAAAAATATTGAAATGTTGTTTGAAAGTGGTGGGAAGTAAGTTAGCGGGATCCAGTTTTTATTCGAAGTTTGACTTACTTTTTTGAGAGTGGTTTTGAGAGAAAATTGTTTTCTGGCTTTTGCTTTATTTAATATGTGGTTAACTAATGAGGGGGAGTAACCGTTAAATTTAGCTATTTCATGTATGTAAGTTAATTCAATTTTAAAACGTTTTTCAGTGAGGGGAATATTAATTAATCTGTGAACTAATGAATTAAAGGCTGCGCGTTTATGGGTGGGCGGATGGTGAGAATCGTAAGAAATGTAACGGTCTGTGTTTGTAATTTTTCTGTAAATGTCAAACCCCAAATTTCCGCTACTAGTTCGGATAACTTTTAAATCTAAAAAGGGTAGTTCACTGGATTGCTCTCTTTCCACTGTAAAATTGATAGAAGTATGCATGCTGTTCAACTGTGAGAGAAAGTTGTCTAAATTTTTGGATTTGTCGAATATGGCAAAGATGTCGTCGACGTATCTGAACCATACTCGGGGAAAATAAGTGAATTTTTCTTTGGCAGATTTTTCGAAGTGGTCCATGGATATGTTGGCCAAAAATGGGGATAATGGATACCCATAGCGGTACCGTGAGAAAGATTATAGAATTTTTGTTTGAACATGAAAGCATTTTGTTTCATACACAAATTAGTGAGGTTTATGTATTCGGAGGTTTTCTTTGTTGAGATTTCGAGCGAAGTTAACCAGTCTTTAAGAATATTTAGTGTAATATGTACTGGAATGCTAGGGAATAAAGAAACCACATCGAATGATACCATAATTTCATTATTTTGGATTTGTGTATGTTTTAAGGAATCCGTGAATTGTACACTATTTTTTATTGAAGAGCCGTGATTCTTATAAAGAGCAGAAAATTGTGCGACAAGCCATTTTGCGATTAGGTAAGTAGGGGAGTTTATGCCCGAAACAATGGGTCTCATTGGAATGCCAGTTTTATGGATCTTCGGTAAACAATAAAGTCTGGGTAGTGTGGGATTACTAACCACTAATTTGTATTGGGTATCTTTAGATATTAAAATTTTACACGAATTGAGGACTTCTTTAGTTGAACGGATATACGCTGATAACGGGTTTTTAGGGATTGATAAATAATCACCGTTGTCTAACATGGTTTGGACTTTGTCAAAATAATCTGTTTTGTCCATAATAACCGTGGCGTTACCCTTATCTTCTACATGAAAGCAGATAAGGGTAACTAAGGGTAAATTTAACACACAAGCGAAGTGGGGGAACTCCGGACTATAAATTCCAACGCGCTCGCGGCCAGTTTGTGATTCTTGCCCGCTAGCTCGAGGAAGGCATTCCTCGCAGGATTACCTTTTCTTTTAATCTACTGATGATGACTGCTTAGCAGTCGAAATGTACATTTAGAGTAGAAAATATTTTTGTGAGAAGTAAAGGGTTTTTTGTCTTCAATGTAGTATCCTTTTTATCAAATTGTGTAAATTGCTCCTAAATTTACTTCGCTGATTTATAGATGTTATAGGGCGTACTCGTTTCAGTTTGATCATTCATTTTATTTATATTGTTTTCACTAAAACGTTTCTGACCACTCATTTTCGTTACAAAAATGGCGCCGTTGGGAAATGTAGCTTGTTTATTTAGTAACTAGGCATGTACACATTTTTTATTGCTCAACTACAAATAAATTTGAGAGTTCATAGAGTTAACTTTGAATTGTCCAATGGAAAAGCAAAGCACCAAATCGATAATTCAGGCCTTTCGATGATATTAGCTAATAATAAATCGCAGTGACGTTATACTGCACTGTATTATACATTCATTTGAGCAAATTAGAAACGTTTGTTTTTGTTTGAATGAAATAATCATATTAATCATGATATATTCTTTATGAGCCATTTTTTGAAATGTTTTATGCAAGCATTTTTATTACTTTGGCAAATACATAGTAGGTAGAATTTTAAATATTGGAAATATGAGCTTCTTATGTTTATCAAAAATTGCAAGTACACAAGTAAAGTGATGTACATAGATACAATTATGTAGTACAAGTTCCAATTGGTATATACTATCAATAAATGATTATCATTTTACCAAATGTGAGAAAAATTTGAAATTCGCTGCTGCGAAATGTCATCAAATCTAAAAATGATAATAGATAAATATAATGGTAGTTTTATATGTAATTTATAAAACGAACTTATAAACTAAAGTACCAAGATAAAATCTTATCAAACAAAATTACTAACTTGTTAAACCGGGATCTCAAAGTTTTTCATAGAGAAAGATATATGAATCGGGAACAAACGGACACAGTATTTCACTATAATGTAATTACAATCGCAAAATAAATAAAATTTGCCTTTTCACACTTTTTACAAAGGTACCACTGCACACCTAACGGCACCATTATGCAGCTGGTGGTTTGCAAAGCTTGTAACTGTCTTTGTCTAGTCAAAAAACTACAAATGTAAACTTCGCTGGCCTTTACAATTATTCGGCCTCAAATGTCAACCAGATTGCCTCAGAATGCAATCTATTTATCCCAAGATTGCCAAACACTAACCCAAATGGTCTTTAATTGCTTCAGGCTGCCTCAGATTGTCATGGACTATTCCAACCTTCCTCTAAGAATGCCCAATTCAGGGACAAAGGCCTGTTTGAAGACAGTTCCTCCTGTTATTTCTTCAATACAGTTTGATTAGAGTTTACAGTTATGAACTTTACTCAGCTGTCAAAATAATCACAAATATAAAGCTACATTGTATGTGCTAATAAAAACAGATATGTTCAACCATCATTAATTAATACAATGTGACAACAGTACCCAAATTATAAACTTATTCAGCTAAATTAAAATAAATAAGCTTAGTAAGCATCCACAGTACTCACATGCAAATACAAAAACCTCCTAATATCATCGTACCAGAATAAGTCTTCCTGATTGTATTGCCTGTAGAGTACATTTATAGTATTTTAACACTACACAGTTACAGGGTTAATTGGATTATAACAAATACAAGCAACTTTTAAGATTGCTTTATAATTATTATTTCTGATATAAAAATTCTTACAAATACTACTGCACCAACCAAAATTTCTAAAAAACAAAATGTAAATTAACATGCTAACAGCTTAAAACTGTTTATACCTGTTAATATTTATCTTATTATTTAAACTTACAGCTCACTCACAATCACACAATCATAAGCTTTGCACTCAAACAGTTTCTTTATTTCCTGTATGAGTCCTAACATGTCGTTGTAAGTTAACCTTGTGTGCACTTTCATAGTCACATACATTGCACCTAAAAGGTTTCTCTCCTGTATGAGTTCTCATATGTGTTAGCAAGTTAATTTTCTGAGCACTTTCATAGTCACATACATTGCACTTGAAGCGTTTCTTTCCAGTGTGAGTGCTCATATGATTTTGCCAGTTAATCTTGTGTGCACTTTTATAGTCACATATCTTACACTCGAAAGGTTTCTCTCCTGTATGAGTTCTCATATGTGTTTGTAAGCTAATCTTCTGCGCACTTTTATAGTCACAAACATAGCACTTGAAAGGTTTTTCTCCTGTATGAATTCTCATATGTGTTCGTAAGCTGATCTTTTGTGCGCTTTCATAGTCACATACACTACACTTGAAGGGTTTCTTTCCGGTATGAGTGCTCATATGATTTTGCAAGCTAATTTTATGTGCACTTTCATAGTCACACTCATTGCACTTGAATGGTTTCTCTCCTGTATGAGTTCTAATATGTCTTTGCAAGTGAGTCTTTTGTGCACTTTCATAGTTACATACGTTGCACTTGAATGGTTTCTCTCCTGTATGAGTTCTAGTATGTCTTTGCAAGTGAGTCTTTTGCGCACTTTCATAGTCACATACTTTGCATTTGAATGGTTTCTCTCCAGTATGAAGTCTCATATGTGTTCGCAAGGTAATCTTCTGTGCACTTTCATAGTTACATATATTGCATTTGAAAGATTTCTCTCCTGTATGAGTTATAATATGTCTTTGCAAATGAGTCTTCTGTGCACTTTCATAGTCACATACATTGCATTTGAAAGATTTCCCTCCTGTATTAGTTCTCATATGTCTTTGCAAGCTCTGCTTATGTGCACTTTCAAAGTCACATTCATTGCATTTAAATGGTTTCTCTCTTGGTATTGTTACATAATCTTCATCACAATGGACAATTTCAGTTTTTATATCAAGTTCTTCATGCAATGATTCCAGCTTGATGGAGAAATCATAATCGCATTTAGGTTCATACTGTAAATCTGATACTTCCGATACTAATTCCCTACTTTGAATCGTTATCACTTTCTCTGAAACAAATAAATGTTTATGTACGATTTACTGAAAAACAGTTTTGTCAACACGTTACAAGGTAATGTTAAATAGTCTCAAACTATGCTGATATTTTCATAAATAACAATCGACCTTTAATTAGAATCCGCGGTATGTGGTTAAAAAATCAATATTTTTTGTTGATTGCCATAGCTTTTATGCTTTCATAATTGATACAAATATAATTATAAAAATACAAAGCGTTCTTGTAGTTTTTTGTATGAAATACTGATTTGATGCCTTTTTGCTTTACTATGCAACACAAAATTACCATCCATTTCCAACTTAGTTTCAGATGATTCTTGCATAAGTTTGGCATGATGCCAGACATTGCATATAGAACTGTAAGTATTTAATAACATGGCTCCGCTAGTAACATCTAGTTTGATATCATCAGTACTGAATCCTGGATCCATATTGATGTGCCCGTTTTTACATACTAAAATCAAACCTACTAAATTGCAATTGTATAATGTAAATACCTCGGTAAATACACACATCAAAATGGTCTAAGGGACAAGGCTAAAAATAAACGTTGTTGCAACTAGTGGAAGTATTATGACACAACAATGAAACAAAACATAAAGCTGAACAATAATCTTTAATTTTAATAACAAAAACAAACAGAAGTTACTGTTGTTTGCTTATACTGGGTGTGTAAAAAATAGAATACATTTTTAACTTACAAATAACAGTAGAATATGAATGAAAAAATGAAAGATTTGCACATTTAATACAGTGTATGGCCACCTCGACTGTTAATCACAGCTCGGCACCTATTGGGTAAACTTCTAATCAAATTTCTATTTCATTTTGATCAATTTGTTGCCACTGGTCTTGTAAACAATTTGAGAGCTCTTCCCTTGTTTGAAACACCAAGCCTTGATTCAGGACACGTTTTCCCAGCATATCCCACACATGTTTTATGGGATTCAAGTCGGGGGATTGCGCCAGCCACTGCAATACTGCGATATTGAGCTCATGTAAAAAATTTCTAACTGTTCTCGCAACGTGTGGTCGAGCGTTGTCCTGCATCAGTAAAAATTGTCCCCCGATTTGTTCCGCCTGTGGTAGTACAACAGGTTGTAGAATTGCCCCGATATGTGTTTGCTGTTAAAAAGCCTTCAACAAAAACGAGCTCAGTTCTACGGGCAATTCCAATTCTAGCCCACACCATAACTGTTCCCCCTTGGTACTGATCAACTTCCTGAACAGTGGCCACACGATTTTCATATCCAAGTCTCCTCCACACCCTTAGTCTTCTAGAATCTGGCCTCAAACCGAATCTGGATTCATCTGTGAAGAGCACGTGAGCCCAGTCTTGTTCTTGCCAGTTGATGTGTTCCTCGACCCATTCTAATCTCCATGCGCGATTGCCATGTGAAAGCAAGGGAACTTTAACAGGGCGTCGAGCGTGGAGAACAACCTCATGCAACCTATTTCTTACAGTTTGACCACTGACTACCACTTGATGGACATTTTGAAGCTCAGTTTTACCTGTTTTACCAGTTTCTTGATAACGCTGCCACAAACGCCCAATGGTAGTTTTGCTAGAATTGACAGCAGCCGCTACATCTTGAATAGTCATACCTCCTTGTATCATGCCCACAGCTCTTAACTGAATATCACGACTAAGATGCACTCTTTCCGTCTTTATTGATTCTAAGACACTATAAAGCCCAACTTGTTTTTTTAATTCAATACACATAAACTGAGTAATCTAAATAGCAAAAACACCTTTTCGATACAAATGTCATCAACAGAACACAACTATTTTACAAAAAACAAAAAGAAACATCGCTAACTGGATCTAGAAATTGTCAGAATAAAGCTCTGTATGCTATAATCACAAACCATTTTGATTAACATTTGCAAACATACTTTTCGTTTGTCCCCTAGACCATTTTGATGTGTGTACTTAAAAAATACTCACTTTTATTGTGCGACAATGAAATAAAAAGGCTTCAAATTTTTTATTAGTGTTACTCAAATACATTTTTAACAACACTTTCTTAGTGTTTTGTAAATATACTGGATTTTATCTAGCTTTATTTTTGGTTATGTATTTTGCACATTTTTGGATCAAGTGAACTACTTTAAATTCCTATACAGGATGATTCAAAAATTAATATTACAACTGCTGCTGCTCAATTGTTTACAATTCAATTAAAACAGTTCTTTTCAGAAATATGTTCTTACGTATCTCATTTAATTAGAACGAGTGTATTAAAGATTATAGAATATAAATTTACTCAATTTTGACAAACGAAATTGCTCGAGTTGTCAAAAGAGAGTAAATTTGCGGCAATCTTTAATAAACGAGAGGAATTCCTTTAGATTATTTCATGTAAAGAAAAATTATAATTAAACATTATTTAGTATAATTAACGCTTTTATTAAATACATAAGTATAAGAATAATTACTAGATTTTTAGATTATTCTTTTTATCAAATTGTGTAAACTGCTTCCAAACATACTTCCTTGATTTACAGATGTTATAGCGCGTACTGGTTTCAGTTTGATCGTTAATTTTATTTATACTGTTTTCACTAAAACGTTTCTGACTGTTATGTTCTCTATCAAATGTACACAAGAGTTATTATTAAAACAAGCTTTTATAGTTTATTCTAGAAGTCTTTATTGAGATCAACGATTCTATGCACTACTACAGACTACACAGAACAGTTTCCTGTGGTCTGTTCACACAAAAACCAGAAGGCATGTTCACAATACATAACACGCCCCCTTATAAAGAAAGTATTTGTTAATCATCATCACTATCAGTTTGCAGGTTAGTATCGTAATCAGACAGATAAGGAGGAGGTTTACGGTTTCTCCTCAATTCAGTATTAGTACTAATAGCATCATTAATAATATCAGCATCATTAATAATATCAGCGTCTGTTACAGATTCTTCGTTATTAGAATCATCAGAATTAGATACATTCAATAATTCACTATTAACAGTAGTATCTAAATCTAGTTGCTCATTATTATCAAACGTAGCATCTGAATTTGTTACGTTTGGCTGTTGTTCATCACCACTAAGTGCATCAGTTGATGTACTTGGCGATTCCTCCTTGTTTCCAACTCTAAATTGATTAAAAGTATTTTTATCATTACTCAGAATGTCATCATAAATTAGATGGTTACTATTATTGCTAGTAGTGTTAGAGTAAGCTTTATTTAGAAATTTTCGATTTCGCCTGTAGCAATTGCCAAGTTCATCTTCGACCATATATGAGCGTTCATTATAAACATCTTTTATCTTACCTCCTACCCATAATTTACCTTTCTGAAGCATAACCTTATCATCTTTCTTAAATTTTGAAAGTTCTTTAGCATTCCTATCATAATAATATTTTTGTTTGGTTTGTTTTGCTTCCAGTTTACTTTGTATAATTTCATAGTCTAACACATTATGTTTAAGGTTTTCTAAAGAGGTAGGTATTTTAGTTTTTAGCATTCTATTTAACAACAGTTGTGCTGGGGAATACCCTAGGGTTGGTAGTGGTGTATTACGATACTCCATTAGACATAAGGACAGGTTATTTTCATTTTTCTTTAACATTCTTTTAACTATATCTACAGATTTTTCGGCTAACCCATTTGATTGGTGGTGGTATGGACTAGAAAATTCTGTGTCAAAATTCCACTCAATGGCAAAAGCTTTTAATTTTTTGCTATTATAAGGGACATTGTCTGCATACAAAATGTCTGGTACTCCAAATTTAGAAAACGTAATTTTAAGAAATGACATTACTTCCTCGGCTGTTTTGTTTTTTATATAAGCAACTTCAATCCAATTAGAGTATGCGTCTGTTAAAACGATGTAATTCTTTTTATTATATTCAAATATATCAGAATGCAAGAATTGCCAAGGTCTGGTAGGTAAAGGATAATTAATTAGAGGCTCTTTTGAATTACTTTTTTGATGGGATTGGCAAATGTTACAGCTCGACACTAAATTTTCAATTTCTCTTGACATTTTGGGCCAATAAAGAGCTTGTCTTGCTCTTAATTTTGATTTTAGTATACCAAAATGTGGTTCATGAATTAGTCTCAACATTTCTGCTCGTAACGCCACAGGAACAATTACCTTTTGGTTAAGAAACAGGAGACCATTGGAAAAAAAGATGTCATTCCTTAGTTTGTAGTAGTGTTTTAGTTCTGGTTGTAAATTTTTATCTGTTTCTGGCCAATTTGTCTCACAAAATTGTTTAATTTGAGCAAGAACTTTATCTTTATTAATTTCCCTGGCAAACATAATTTTCTTTTCGTTCGACATGGGAATATTGTTTGATAATGAGTGGACAATATATTCCATTTCCGGGTCATCTTGCACGTCAGATTTTATGAATGCACGTGACAATGTATCTGCCACATACATGTGTTTTCCTGGTAAATATTCTAATTTAATATCATATTTTAGTAACCTCAGTAACATTCGTTGCAAGCGACTGGTTACCTTATCAAGATTTTTTGTAAAAATTGGAATGAGTGGTTTATGATCAGTTTGTACTATTACTTCTCTGCCGTAAACACAATTATGAAACTTTTCAAATGCAAACACAATTGAGAGCAATTCCTTTTCAATTTGCGCATAGTTTTTTTCAGTTAGTGTTAGTGATCTAGATGCGAAAGATATTGGGTGGCCTGACTGAAGTAAACAACATCCTAATCCCTCACTTGAAGCATCACATTGAATAATAGTTTCTAATGCCGGATCATAAATTTTTAATGTAGGTGTACTAGTTAATATATTTTTTATATTTATTAATTCTCTCTCATGAGTTTCTGTAAAACTAAAAGTTACATCATTTTTAGTCAGTTCCCTTAAGTTGCTCGTCAATGCTGACAAATTAGGAATAAATTTAGAAAAAAATTTTAACATTCCTAGAATTCTTAATAATTCAGATTTATTTTTTGGATTTTCAATAGCCATCACTGCTTCTATATTTCCATCATCCGGTCTTACTCCCTCTGATGAAATTACTTGTCCCATAAACTTAACTTTGGATAATTTACATTGAAACTTATTAAAATTAAACTTAACATTGTTTTGTAGTGCTCGTTCTAGCACTAGCTTTAATGCTTTATCATGCTCAAATTCATTTTTACCTGAAATTATAATGTCGTCAAAATATATATCGACTCCTTCTATATCTCCAAATATTTGATTGTTTTTCTGCTGAAAAATTTCTGGCGCAGATGATATACCAAACGGTAAACGATTAAATTTGTATCGACCAAAAGGGGTATTGAAAGTACAAAGTTTTGAGCTTTCATCATCAAGTACTATCTGCCAAAAGCCATCTCTCATATCGATAACTGAAAAAATGCTTTTACCAGACAGTCTACAAATAATATCAGTATTAGTAGGAATTAAAAAGTGTTGTCTTTTGATAAACTTGTTTAAAGGTTTCGGGTCCAAGCAAATTCTTAAACTTTTGTCTGGCTTTTCAACAATCATTAGGCTGTTTACCCATTCAGTGGGGTAGTTAACTTGAGAAATTACATTCTTTTCTTCTAATTGTATTAATGTTTGTCTTAACTTATCGTGCAAAGCATACGGTACCTTTCTTTGACACTGGATTATAGGTTTAGAATCACTGGTTAGCTCAATCGAACATGTACCTGGAATCCTACCTAAACCTTGAAAAACATCTTTATAGTTCTTAAAAATTACCTCTTTATTCAAAGGTAAATAAGTGTTGCAAGTATTTATACGACTAACTAAACCAAATCGAACACAATCATCCAAACCTAACAACGGTTCGGCATCTACATCCACAATGATTAATCGAATGTTCTTTTTCTTATTCTTATAACTACAAGGTAAATGAACTTCTCCTAAAGGCTTAAATTTATAATCAGCATAGCATACCAAGGTCACTAACGATGGCTGAAGTTGTTTTCGGAAGGTTTCATTCAGTCTTGAAAATTCTTTTATCGGTAGAACGCTTGTTTCGGCCCCTGCATCCAACTTGAAGTTGATGTTACAACCAGCAATTTCCAGTTCTTCATACCAGGATTTCTTGTTAATTCCAAGACATCTGTGGGTGTATATAAATAACTCGTCGGTTGTGTTATGCGGATCTGGCATTTCTTCATCCTTATCTTGCATTTCTTCGACTTGTCTAACGTATTTCTTGACTTCAAGCCTGTCGTCCTTTCTTATAGTTTCGGGAGTTTTAGTAGTTCCTTTAGTACAGGCTTTGGCAAAGTGATTTCGTCCCTGGCAAGCTGCACACGTCTTATTAAATGCAGGGCATCGTCCTTGATAGTGTTCATACAAACATCTTGAGCATTTAATTTTCTTTTCACCGAGTTTTCTTACCACGTCGAGATTCTCTTCTGGGTTCAATATTTTTATATTTTGTTTACTAATTTCTATGGATTTACAGTAGTCAACAATTTTCGAAGACGTTATATCTGGTTCTCGAATTAGGCGTTGTTGTACTTGTTTATCCTGTAATCCTATTACCAACTGGTCTCTAATCATTCTCTCTGCATAACTAGTAGCACAATTTTCCGCTGAACATGTAAAATTGCAAAGCTGAGCTTGAGTTTTCAATTCGGTTATGAATGATTCTATCGGTTGGTCTTCTTTTTGGGTAATATTCTTGAATTTGAATGTTTCCATGGTCGCATTTCGTTTAGGTAATACATGCCCATCAAATGCTTCCAATACTAGGTCAAGCGTTTTCGTATCTTTTTCTTCGAAGGTGTTGAACACGGCAATGCCTTCGTCACCCAGGGCATTTAGTAATATTGCGATTTTTGTGTCGTCTTCTTCTTTAATATTCTTCGATGCCTTTAAATAGATTTGAAACTTCTGTTTCCATTGTTTCCAGTTAATATCGGTAAAGTTTTCTATAGGTTCTGGTAATCTATACATGTACGCTGCCATTTTGTGTTGTGGAAAGCACGAGAGTCCCACTGCGCACAAAATTATCGAAAACTGCGGAATAAACAAGAGTTCTCACAATTTTCGTAGCACACCTGACACCATGTTAGGTTCTCTATCAAATGTACACAAGAGTTATTATTAAAACAAGCTTTTTATAGTTTATTCTAGAAGTCTTTATTGAGATCAACGATTCTATGCACTACTACAGACTACACAGAACAGTTTACAGTGGTCTGTTCACACAAAAACCAGAAGGCATGTTCACAATACATAACAGTAGGGACCCGTCTGGATAGCTTGGGGGCAACCCCCAGTTTTTTCGTACCAACCCCTTCCAAACCAAGGTGGAACAGCGT